>BQNB010002349.1:17336-119526 GCA_026074375.1 Tanacetum coccineum
TAGAGGTTGCGTGAGCTCGTTTACTTTAGAGATGCAAGTTACGTTGCATAATGAGATAAAGCAAAGATTTCCCTGTAAAAAGGTGGTATATATATAATAGATGGATATTACATTGAATCTAGTTTAATAGATGGATATTTACATTGATGAAAATTGCGGGTTGTTATACCATGGCGGTTAGAGACTTCAAGAAGTTCTTTAAGAGAAGAGGTAAATTCGTGAGACAACCTCGGAACAACAAAAAGACGTTTCAAAGAAGCCGTGATAACAAGAACGGTAAAGGTGATAGAAATGATTTAGATGCTGCGATCCAAATCATCTTATTAGAGAATGTCTAAAACCATCGAAAGACAAGAACCAAAAAGCTTTCGTCGGAGGTTCTTGGAGTGACAACAGTGAAGAAGATGATGAGAAGGTCAAAGACGGAATGTGTCTCGTAGCTCAAGCATCAAGTAAGGTATGTTCCGAATCCTCTTACTTTAGTGATGAAAACTCATCAATAGATGATTTAGTTTTAGATAATGAATATGATAAACTGTGCAAAATGAGTTTAAATATAATCACTAAAAACCAAAGATTAA
Source organism: Tanacetum coccineum (assembly GCA_026074375.1). Lineage (NCBI taxonomy): Eukaryota > Viridiplantae > Streptophyta > Magnoliopsida > Asterales > Asteraceae > Tanacetum > Tanacetum coccineum. Next base: position 17,918 of record BQNB010002349.1, read on the forward strand.
AAGCCACTAGAAATAGTTTAGAAAAAGAACTTGGTATTCTAAAAGAAAAAGGGTCCACACTCGAGAAAAACAAGGGAGTTGATCTCGAATGTGTAAAGTGTCATATGCTTAAAATTAAGAATGAAAAACTCAAAGTGGAAGCCATTAGATTAACTATATTTGAAAAGAGTACACATTGTCTAAATGAAATGTTAAGTAAACAAAAACCCTCCAGAGAAATATTAGGTTTAGGGTTTAATTCATTTGAAGCATCATCTAGTGGAACTAAGGAAGTAAAATTTATGAAAGCCCAGAAAATGGCGTCTTCTGATGGAGGTCCCATAAACATGGGCGGCCCCCATATTGTACAAGCGCCCCCCAAAGAAATTATAGGACCGCTAGTCATTACGTCTGGATCTGAGAAAAGTGTGTCTTTTCAAAAATCTATTTTGGGTCCTAGACCAAAGCACATAATAGTAAACAACGTCAAAGTTCCCGTTGCTAGTGATGATGAAGTTAAACGATTTTATAAGCCATTGTCAAAACCTGGAGTTGGATTTTCAAAACCTAATTTTAGATCAAAAACTCCACCACCTAGAAGATTCAATAACAATTATCCTCGTCATAAGACACCGCAACCAAAAAGGAACGTTGGTCGACAAAACCAACCTCATGGTTTTCCCGTAACTTGGAACAATTTCCAAAGTCAAAGTTACATGCCATGGGAAATGTGTCTTCCATTTCCACATCCCAACCAATTGCATCAAATGCAAGGGATGTTTAGCACTAACAACTTTGGGCCCATGAGATATTGGGGACCAAATGTTTGAGTTATTGTCTTATATAAATAGATATGCCTTGGAGTTGACTTGGAACCCGATGAGTGGATAAAAGATAGCGGATGCTCTAAACACATAACAGGTAACCAAAAGCTCTTCTCAATCTATAAGGCATACAACAGAGGTAATGTTATTTTTTGGTAGCAATCTTCGCGGTAACATCATTGGCAAAGGTACGATTTCAAATGACTCTCTTAAAATAGATAATGTAGAACATGTAGATAACTTAAGATCTAACTTTCTAAGTGTAGGACAAATATTTGATAATAAGTGTAGGGTAACTTTCTCTGAACATGATAGTGAAATCACTAAGGACGGTAAGGTCATAGGTAGAGGTATTAGGAAGAAAGGCTTATATGTGATGAAATTAGGAAATAAGCCAAAAGACTAAATTTGTCTAGCAACGATTGATGAAAACTCCACGTTGTGGCATAGGAGATTAGGTCACGTTAATATGCGTCTCATTCAATCGTTAGCATCTAAGAAATTTGTTAGAAACTTACCTAAGCTTAAGTTTTATCAACACTTCTATGATGCTTGCAAAATTAGAAAACAAGCTCACGCTAGTCACAAAGCTAAGAATATAGTCTCAACGACTAGATGCTTAGAACTCCTTCATATGAATCTTTTCAGTTCATCTGCCGTACGGTGTTATAGAGGAAACCACTACACCTTAGTCATAGTAGATGACTACTATAGGTATACTTGGACTAGATTCCTTAAGGATAAAACCGAAGCCTTCGACCAATTCGAAATATTTAGTAAGAAAATTCAAAACCAATTAGGATGTACAATAGTGTCAATAAGAACCAACCACGGTAGGGAATTTGATAATGAGGTGCAATTTGGAGAGTTTTGTAATGCCAATGGAATTACACATAACTTCTCGGCTCCACGCTCCTCAATCAAATGGCGTGGTTGAAAGGAAAAATAGGACACTTCAAGAAATGAGTAGGACTATGTTAAATGAGCAATCGTTACCACAAAAGTTTTGGTGTAACATTGTAGATACTTCAACATACATTCTCAACCGAATCTTAATTAGTGCCATTCTAGGAAAAACACCTTAAGAACTCTTGAGAGGTAGGAAACCTACTCTTGATTACTTTAGAGTGTTTGGAAGCAAGTGCTTCATTTTAAACACTAAAGACTACCTTACCAAGTTTGACCCAAAGTCATACGAAGGTGTCTTTTTAGGTTACTCCCAAAATAGTAAAGCATACATCATTCTTAATAAACATACTAAGAAAGTCAAAGAATCACTCAACATGACATTCGATGATATTCCTCCACCCTCTAAGACATCACCCTTGGTGGATGATGACTTAGATGAAGAAGAAGCTATTAAGGTTACCGAAAAGAAAAACTTAGAAAATGACATTGAGGATGAAACTTTAGAGATTAACGAAGTAGTCAATATTAAGGAGTTTAGGAACTATCCATTAGAAAATGTCATAGGAAACCTTAACCAAAGAACCCTTAGGTCACAAGCCCAAAACCAAAGTAACTTCTTTTGTTTTATATCAACTATAGAACCTAAGAATGTGAATGAAGCCTTAACGGATTATATGTGGATTAGTCGCCATTGCAATAAATTAAATCAATCATTGAGCTAATGAACGTTGGGAGTGTAGTTCCACAACCAGGAAATATGACAATCATAGGAACTAATGGTATTTAGAAATAAGAGTTCGACCGAGAACGGTAATTGTTTTCTCAAAATAACGTTAGGTTAGTTGCTCAAGGCTATAATCAACAAGAGGGCAATGATTATGATGAAACTTATGCCCCAGTTGCTAGACTTGTGTCAATTATGATTACTATTAAGCTTATGCCGTGTGCTTAGATTTAAGCCTATTCCATGGATGTAAAAAGTGCATTCCTAAATGGTTTTATCAATGAGGTGGTATACATGGCACAACCTCCAGGATTCATTGACTTTGAAAAACCAGATCATGTTTATAAACTTAAGAAAGCTTTATACGGTCTTAAACAAGCACCTAAATCTTGGTATGATAGATTAAAAGCTTTTCTTATTAAACATGAATACAAAATAGGAATGGTATATAACACACTTTTTACCAAGAAGAAAAGTTCAAACCTCATCATCGTTCATATATATGTCGACGACATTATATTCGGCTCGACTTGTCAAGACTTGTGTGATGAATTTGCCAAAATCATGCATGACGAGTTCGAGATAAGCATGATGGGTGAACTTAACTTCTTCCTTGGATTACAAATAAAACAAATGGAAGATGGTATTTTCTTTAATCAACCAAAATATATTAAAGAAATGCTTAATAAATTTGACTTAGAAGATTCTAAACCAATGAAAACCCCCATGTCCTCCGATACTAAACTCACGAAAGACGAAGAGTGTGAGTCAGTAGATAGTATCAAGTATCGAGGCATAATAGGTAGTTTATTATACCTAACGACAAGTAGGCCCGATATTATGTTTAGTGTCTGCCTTTGTGCCCGCTTCCAAGAGGCTCCCAAAACCTCTTACCTTGAAGCGGTTAAGCATATCTTTCGATACATTAAAGGAACTACACACTTGGGATTATGATATCCTAAGGGGACCGACATAGAAACAGTAGTATATGCCGACTCTGATCATGCGGGAGATTATGTGGACCGAAAGAGCACTAGAGGTATTTGTACGTTCGTGGGATGTTGTTTGACATCTTGGTTATCGAAGAAACAAACCGCTCTTGCTATATCCACTACCGAAGCCGAATACGTAAGCGCCGGAAAGGCATGTCAACAAGTACTATGGATGAAACTTGCTCTTATCGACTACGACGTTCGACTCGACGACGTCCCGATCATGTGCGACAATAAAGGCGTGATTGACCTTAGCAAAAACCCGATGCAACACTCTCGAACCAAACATATCGAAATTCGTTACCACTTTCTTCGTGATAATGTCCAGAAAGGACATATCTCAATCGAGAAAGTGCCGTCCGTCGACAATATCTCCGACATTCTTATGAAACCCCTTAAACGTGAATCGTTTAATTATCTCCATCTTGGTTTTGGAATGATGGAACACATTCCATAAATTGTGTTAGTCCGCTTCTCCTTCTTCTAGTCCACGTTCCATTCCGTGTTGTGACAATTTTACAACTTCATCCGAATCTTGTTAAATATTTTTAATTTGCAAAATGCCAATTAATTAGTCACTCTACCTCGTAAATTCATGTAGAAATTTAAAAGTCCAAAAGCATGTAATACAGGCGGCCCCCATATCTCAGGCGGCCCCAAACCTTTTTCAGGCACCCCCTGATCTATATGGGACCGCCACCAGCAGACATCAAATATTAACACTTAGTCAAAATTTTCAAAACACAAAACCAAACATACTCCTTCCCTGCTGGTGCGATGAACACGAAACCAAAACCACCATAACTCATAATCAACCACCAAAACACTAATTGAATATCAAATCATCACTAATAATCATTTCTAATATCATAAAGATCATTAATTGTGAGTCGTTTCATCTATTTTCTTTCAATTTGAGTCTAGAGTTCATGATGAACACAAAAATTAAAATTGGGGATTTTCTATTTTTTTTTAATTTTGTACAATTAGGACTACTAGGATATAATGTATAACTAATATGCTTCCTTTAGACATAGGATTTACATACACTAGTGAGTTTGTCAAAAAAATGATTTCGAAACCAATAAATCCATTTTTTATTGTCTAATACTCACGTTAAGAAATATAAAATTGTTTTATGCATTGTAATACAAACTTAAAATAAATGTTTTTAAACCCATGCATAATGATCCTCATGAACAAATTCGAGATACATAATTTCATATGTATTTTTTCGACATGTTACTAGATGAGCAAATCAAATTATGGAGCGTTTGGGCTAACTCTTAGATTTTATTTTTAGGTCGAGTTAATCATTTACTTCACATTTGTCACCATTAGAGACATACACTAGAAACATTATGAAATAAAATGTATACAAGTAATAGACTATAAAACATGACCTATTTCTGAGCCATTTTTAGACTGCAATGCTCCCTCGAATCAACGGATTTAGATTACCGCATAAATACCAGTAACTACATTCTCCTCATATCACTAATGAAATTCAATCAACCAATTAAGAATACACCTATTGATAGCTTGAAAAATGGTTACTTTCATGAGGGTAGGATTGTGAGTCAAAATTTGAGAAAACACTGAGTCATATTCCGTGTAAGTGTAGTTTAATTAGTTTCCGATTGTTTTGTTGATACATTAACGAACAAGTTGTTACCTCATTTTGTTCTCGAGTTTTTTAGTCAATCTCAGTGTTTGACTATAACTCCTAGGTCATTTTGTGGTTAAAACTTTGTACATACAAAGTAAGTCATTCTCTACTCCTTCTCGAGGAATTCTCGGTCTTAATCTTAAAATCCCTTTCAAAGGTCAAGTGTCACACACCAACATGTGGTTACTCGAATACTTGTCAATAAGTGCTCCAAGTAAAGGTCATTACAAAACCACTCCTCCCTCACCAAATGTCATCAAGTCTCTTATTCAAGTCCCTCGACAAGGTTAAGTCACTCGTACCAAAAACAAGAAACCCGTTGTCATAGATAAAAATAAAATTTTAACCCGCGAAATTCAACCTCATATAAAACCATGGGTTGATATCATTCATGAAAGTGTCATTTGTTTAAGAGGTCATCGGGATCATGTCTCCGCGTGTATTTGTCATATGCTTTATTGCATTGAAACCTCTACTCCATACAATCTAGCATTTTTTTCATTCTCAAACGAATGGAAAAGACTCGAAACAAACCTAAGGAACTCTTGCCTTATGGAATGCTTTTGACTAGATTGTTCAAACATGTTGTGTCTGTCACACCCCCAAACAGGGTCTGGACGAAATACGTGTCCGAAGGCGTGACGTCTTTGCATACATGGCACAAGATCAAGTAAACGACCACTATATGAACGTTTGATAAAACATAACTCGTTGCTTTGATTAAAACAAAATAAGTCTTAAAATATTCTCGACATAAATGAAATAGTTTTAGCGAAAGCTTAAGGAAAATGCAGCGGAATCATAACATGTTTTTAAGACAACGAGTATTTAAGATTAAAGAAAAACATTCTTGAAAGACACCCAACAATGCATGCAACATCAAATAGCCTTCATGAACCAATTATTTTTCAACTAAGCACTGAAAAACATGCTTATAAACAATCCCAACCATTAATGTTGGTGAATTCGATGTAAGGCTTGGACCCAAGATTTTTAAATAGTGATGTTGACTATTATAACAGATATATATCACATGAAAAGTCTTTTCGTTTCTCTAAGAACATGTCACCAATGCTAATTTAAGGGGAATACATATATTATGCAAGTGATGATATTAGCCCTAAAGATGTCTGACTCCAAGACATCCCCAAAAGTATATCGACACGAAATTATATCCGTTTGTTCAATCGCACTAAGATACAAGTAAGTGCTTGCTTACTCGGATAGGGATAATTAGTCCCAAATAGATCTGTTATAACATTTGCGCTTACTTTAACTACTCAAAGACCCCTTGGTCAATAGGTAATGATAACGGTTCATGATGGTTCGGGTCTAGAATAATGGTTTTAATCGCTACTAGACAAACAGTAAATAGGAAATGATAACTGAAAACACTTGTGTCTAAAGTTTAAAACAAGCAATGTTTCTCACCCCAAAGTTGTAAAACATTTATTCAAAATGTGTAAAAAGTAGGGCTATGAACTTACCTTAGAGCGATGAGCGAATGATAATCACGTAAGGAAAATATGATACATAATCCTAGCCGTCACCTAAAAGAATGATGCGCCTTAGGACTAAGAGATGATATACGAAACCAAAAGCGAAACGCTTACCAACGAGAAGGCAACCATATGTGTTTGTATCTTAGTTAGAAAAATAGTGTCATTATGATGACAAAATATTCATGATTAAATACGCCACGATTTACTAAAAGTTACTATTTTAGGAAACTTTCTATTTTAGAAGAGTTCTAAGTTTCAAGACGTTAATACCGTCCCTTATATTTTGTTAAATCCATATTTCTAAAAACGCTTTATCAATACCTAAACGCCTAACTTTTACATCCATCTCGCCAACTTATCTCAAAAGTTACTATTTTTAGAAGTCTTACGCTTTCATAACATTCGGCATTCCATAATTTCCTTTATGACACTTCTAGTGTTTCCAATCAATACGCTAATGTTTCTATATGTTTCACCAATGTTTTACAACCTCAAAAGTGTTCGAAAACCTAATTTACTATTCACATCAGCAACCTCATTTATTATTTTTCCGAAAAGTGTTCTAAAATTTATTTCGCCATAACTTGGCCGTTTTAAATCCGCTTTTAGTGTTCGATATATGAAAATATATCTATACGAAATAAGCTCTCTAAAAACTACTTTCTTAACTAATGAAAACGTTCTTAAGTCGCCCAAAACCTTAAAACAAAACCAGATCAACAACCATATTTTTCGCAAATGCTCCTAAAACTCCTCCAAACTCTACAATAGTGCCTATTTTGACCTAGTCCCGTTCACTACTAAACCAACCAATGTTTCGCCATCAAAACCATAATCAATACTAACCTAATCCTATCATTTCCATTGTTGCAACACTCATGATCACTCATACTCACAACCAAACCTTTTGTAAATCAAAGAACCATAAAACAATACTAGTTTATGTTTTAACTTGTTTATTTTCAAAAACCACAAACACATAAGCCTTAACCTTGCATAAGAACCATAAAGAAATCATAAGATATGGATTAAAACAGTTACAAGAACAAGATAAGTCAAGAAACACACAAGATCTAACCCAAAATCCTTAGATCTGTAAACCCCAAATGATCTTGGAAAAACCCTCTTGAAATATCAAAACCCTAACTCTTGAAATCTTTAGAAAACCTTAAAAACAATGATCAAACCCTTAGAACACCCTTAGATGTGATTAGAAATGATCTTGGAATGAATGAATCTTGATAGAAATCAAAACTATGAAAAGTGTATGTGTGTGTGTGATTGCCATGGCCAAGAGAGGAGAGAAGAGAGAGATGAGAGCTTTTTGTGGCTTGTAAGAAATGAATGAAACCCTGGGTTGGAAATCTGCAAGGTATATATAGGACAAGGGGTATGGTTAAGGGCTTAGCTAGGTTAAAAAAAGTGTGAACCAAGGACACTATGGTCCTTGTAGTTCTTCCGTTTCATAAGCCAGGAGGAGGGGGGAAGACCAAGCTTGAACACTACTTGGTAATTAATTCAAGATTCCATTTTTTTGAAACATAGTGGAGTTGTGATTCTTACCATGCAAGATGACAAAGGTTGAATAAGGACAAGGGCATCTTACACACCAAGCATGCATAATACTTCTAAGAATTTCAAATTAAAGTAATAAGATTCCACTTGATTTAATTTTGAGGCTTGTTGTTGTTTTGGTTGTGGTTTGGCTGTTTAAGCAAGCAAGAGGAGCGGGGAGTTACGAAATTTTTGACTTTCAAACTCGACATGTACAATAACTAGAGTTTACACGAAAATATTACGGGTTTTCGGGGTTTCGTTTGATCAAAAATGCAAAAAACGTAAATAATACGCTAAACCGTAAAATTAAATATCGAGAGTGAACGTAAACTACGAAACATTTAGAAAAGATAAAATAATGCATATAATATTTAGACTAATCAATATCCGGATCCGGAACGCGTCTGTTAGTCTTATATATATCCTTTCACAACTAATAAGCAAACCCGAATAAGCCCTAAATAAGCTCTTATTGAGTCGGCAACAAGAAAGAAAAAAAGAGAGAAAAAAGAACTAGGAAGGTTATATTAAAAGAGAGAAATAGTGAGTTACAAGTGAGAAATGTGCAACCAACACCCTCTCCATGTGTGGAGAGGGTTTCTTTTATACCCCTAGCCAACATGTAGGCATATGGGCTTGTAACTTGGGTCGGGCTTGGCATATCTTGGGCTTTGAGCCCGAAACACGGACAATATTAGATTACAATCCAAGCCCTTTGAACCCGACTAGCCTATTACTTAACAAGACCCAATTTAACTTTATAAGACCGATAACATTCTTGTTTGACTTAATATAATTAAGGCTAACAATCTCCCCCAATGTTGAGGTCTCTTTCTTCAAACTCCTCCGTACCACCGATGACATTCTTGTAGGAGTTTGCTTTGTTTTATCATTGTCTCCCCTGATGTTGAAGATATGACTTTTGACGTTTATGCTTTGCCTTGTTTTGGTCTTGTCTTGTTTGTAATGGCTTTGTTCATTCATGCTTTGTGATCTTGATCTTGAGCCTTTATCTTTTTGACTTTGAGTTCTTGAGATCGTTATCTTGCATCATCTCCTTGACTTGAATCATCTTGATTTGACTTCCTTGATCATCTTGTGCTCTTGACCAACATGCTCATACTTGTTACATTCTTGTTTGACATATATGATTATAAGTCTAACAATCTCCCCAAATAGACTATTCTTTATTTGACTTTGAGGCTCTTTGATGGTGGGGAAGATTAGAATCAACTATCTTGACGTTGAATGATTGACTTTGAAAGCTTGAGTATGAGCATGTGGTTTATGAATCCGAGCTTTCAACCTAGAATGAGGCTGCAACACCGTTCTCTAAACCTGAAAATAAGAAGTTAGGAATAAAAGATTGAACATGGCTTTGACATTCATAGTGACTTTCGGTTGCCTTAACCTCCGTGTTTCTAGTTTTATAGTATAAATACTATACCTGTGACCAGGTAGATTCAAAGAATCTCCTTGACAGGGTTTCCAGCTCAAAGCGTAGGATCTTCTAACACAGATGTATTGATTCACCTATGTTGCTAGTTATATAACGAAACGTTCAAAGCAGAACAACACGGTAAGAGTGAATCAGATAGTTACTATCTTTCTTTTGGGGGGGGGTTTTTAGTCGTTTTTTAGTTCATTTACTGGACAAATTGGATATCAGTTATCACAGTTGATTCCATATTGAATCTGGCAAGTCACCTACCAAGAGCTTGTTTGATGTTGGCTAAGCTGGATTTTCCATCTTAACGGTTGTATACATTAAGTATCACTCGGATGTTCTGGCAAGATCTCAAGGATAATGCGTAGGATTCTTTGTTACGACTTGTGAACTTTATGGTGTTCAACAAGTGTATTTTGACATTGTGTTTTCTTAATAGTGATTTATTACTTTGATCTCTTCTTGGCGCTAGCACTCGATTTGTGCACTTTTGGTTTTAGTCTATCGGAGGCATGGAGCAGACTGCCACCTATTCAATATTAACAATCTCGGAGTGAGATGTCAATAGATAACGTGTGTATCTCCGTGACAAATGAGACAAGTTTCTTTTGAGAGAAACCCGAATGGCTGGGAAGGGTTGTGCATTGCATCACTGGGTCCATGACGACTTTCTTCAATATCAACAATCATCATTGTGATTTTGATAGATTATGTATTGACTCGGTTTCTGCCTAAGTTGTTTGGAGGGCTTCTTTCTTTTCACCCTTTATCCATACATTTCTTTTTCATTCTTCAACCCCTTCAATGCTTACCAAGACGTCATTACTCACACCTTGTTGTGATTGTTCCAGTGTTAGCTCAATCTTAGTCGGCATTCTTCCCTTATACACATTCATCTCCAATCATACCTAAGGACTGCTATTTCTAACTATGGATTGTCCTTGGGTAGATCCCTCCGGTTCTGGTTGGATCATAGGACTTATTCCTAACCTAACCACCTTATGACTTCAAAATCGTCGTGAAATTAATAGGTTGTTGGGTGTAGAGATCGAACCATAAAACCATTTTCTGACATTGTTATTTTCAAATACTCCCCCTACACATGTGCTCCGACATTCAAAATTGTTTAGCACATGAAGGAAAGAGTTGCACTTAGAGTCTTAAAGATAACATTCTTCTATATCATATTTTAATTACAATTTTCTCCTCTTATTTTAAATAATAAAACACTTAGTATTTGAAATACCAATTGATTAAAATTTGACATGAAAAATTCCATGGGGAGAAAAATTATACCACGATATTGCATGAATTCATTTTTCAGATTGCTCCCCTTCAATAGTATATGTGGGATACCAATATTTATTAAAACTTGACATTGAAATGAAAAATTGATATGACACCACAAAATGTTGAAGACGGAGTGAGATGCCTTAGTGAACAATGTATATTATTAATTGACATTAAGTTTCCACATTTTAATTTCACAAAATGTGTTTGGATACATAAAATTGACATTTATGAGATGTATCCAGCACTTTAAAATGCTTTGTTTTAAAAAGCTCCCCCTCAGAAATTGATTCACATACAATGACATTCTACGTATTACAATTCTTTTAAAACTTATTCGAGGAAGGGAGTGTTGAACACACAATTTTAACAAATACCATTTATTATGGAAAAAAAATACTCAAATTATATTGTAGACATCTTTGACATTGGAAAGTTTCTTTTGAATAAAAAGCACTGTTTTGTCTTATCGTGAGCGGATCCACGGATTGGACTCCGGCGTGAGAGTAAGTATATGTTTTTGGGAGTATCGAGTGTATTAAGTGGGTTTTAGCTTGTAGAAGTACCTGCATTGATGTCAGATCGTGTGCCTTTTTATTATGCTAAATACCTTTAGGGTTTATGACTTGCTGCTCAAGATACGGCCGAAGTTTTTAGGGATTTGGATTATCTAGCTGGTTTTAAATAAGTAAGCATATCTCTTATTAATTAGGTTATCTTTAGGTATAACTTTGTGAAAGATACGCGGCCTGCGGACAGCGGATGGCGGCCAAACTGATACTTGGTCGGAGGCCATTATCAGCTACAAGCCCATAAATAGTATGTTGGGTCGGGTCTAGTCCTACTATTACGGCCATGATGTCCCCCCATCTTGGAGTTGTGGCCGTGGCGGGACCCGGTCTCGGTTTCCTAGACTACAAATACCGCGTCTTGCCAGAAACATTGTACCCCAAAATCGCATGCTGATTTCTATAGCGTAATAATAGTACCCGTGTATCGAGAAACGACGAAAACGGATGGATGATGGGACATGTGAGCCCAGCAACCGGTTCGTCTGCCTCGTAATCATAGCCATCCAAAAAGTAAGTGGGGGACATGTGTCAATCATCCAACCAGGCGCATCTGTCAAGGACATACTATAAATAGGGCAAGCAACCACTGTGCAAGTTTACCCAGTTTTCAAATCAAACCGCCATTTTCATGCACGCAGCCGCACAAACGTTTAATTCCACGGAATTCCTCAATCACAGGTTAGTACACCACGCCATTTATAAAAACTTAATAAAAATGGGTAGGGATACCATACAATTAGAAGGTGCCGTCTCTACCATCTCCGAAGAGTATCTGCTCGAGTTTACGACGGAGTATGGTATTCTAGAGAACTTGCATCCGGAGGTGCCTGGCCTAGGGGAAACCATCGTGGATTTTCCGGAGGGCAAAGTCGGGTGTTTACACCAGATTCTTTGAATTTGCAAAACAGAGGCCAATGAAAACATATAGAATCCGAGGCGCAATGGGTGCGCGTCTGACTTGGAATCAGAAGGTTGTGTGTTCGATTCACGCCGGATTCATTTTTCCTTCTTCTACTTCGGTTCAATTTAGTGATTGTAAATATAAATATCTAAAATAGTTATTGAAAAAGTGATAACCTTTTTCAGCTTTCACTTGGAACTGCAAAGCTTTTGAATTTCATAAACTTCTTCTATTTCCTGTTTAATTTAAGTAGTGATTGTAATATAAGGGAAAAAATCACCAAATAGTAGTGACATGTATACTTATGTGTTGCTAACATAGACATATAACAAGCATGATTACCCGCGCGTTGCTGCGGGTCGTTAATTTTTTTCGCGTAGTTGCGAGGCATTATTATTTTTTATTTTTTTTATTTTGTGTGGTTTTGTTTTTTTCTTATATGGGCTTATGTGCGAGGCTCATGTTTAAAGTTTTCTTTTTTTGGCTATACGGGTTTTTTTAATATAATTTTATGGGAACATGACGTTTTTTTATTGTATTCTGTGTGGGTTTATTTTTTCGGTCTCATGTTTAATAGTGCGGGTTAATTTTTGCGTTAATTTTTTTTTATTCTTTTCTATTTTTTATTTGTGCGGGTTTATTTTTTCGGTCTCGTGTTTAATAGTTTATTTTTTTATATATGGGCTTATGTGTTGGGCCTCATGTCGCGGATATTTTTTATCTTAATAAGTCAATATTTTTGTAATTTTTTTTTCTATTTTGTGCCGAGCGTTTTTTTTACATTGCCTACAAACAAAAAAAAAGCCAAATGGGTTGGCCCAAATTGGGGCCCAAAGGGCGAGCACTTGTAGCGTGTGGAACAAAACTGCGTCGTTTTTATTCTACGCGAAGGGCATTATTATTTTAATTTTTTTTTTTTTTGTGCGTGAGTTTTATTTTTTTCGGACTCATGTTTAATAGTTTGGGTTTTTTTTTTTCTTTTTATGGGCTTATGTGTGGGGGGGCTTATGTTTTAAAGTTTCTTTTTTTGACAATACGGGGTTTTTTTTAATATTAATTTTATGGGAACATAGGCTTTAAATGAGAAATCGCGCGCTACAGCAAGGCGGTTTTTTTATTGTTTTTTGTTGCAGGTTTATTTTTCTCGTTCAAGTTTAATTTAGTGCGGGTAAATTTTTGCGTTAAAATTTTATTTTTATTCTTTTCTATTTTTTATTTGGCGGATTTATTTTTTCGATGTCTCATGTTTAATAGTTTTTATTATATGGGCTTATGTGTTGGGCTCATGTCGCGAGTATGTTTTTATTGAATAAGTCAATATTTTTGTATCTTTTTTTTTTATTTTATGCCGAAGCGGTTTTTTTTTTTTCATTGCTTACAAAAAAAATTTGCCAAACGGAGCGGCCCAAAATGATGAGACCCATTGGACCGGTTAAAAAAATGTAGCGAAGCTGCCAAAAAACGCTAGCGTTTTAACTCTAATATAGTATATATTATATATTTATAATTTGTCAAAAATACTAGTTTTTTGGAATCAAAGAAAATTAAATAGGCTTTGGTAAAAACTTCAATTCTCATCTCATTTCATGCATGATAATTCATAACTAATAACTAACGCTAAATTCAAAGTGAGAAAGAGATCGAACAATATCAGAAAAAAAGTTGATATTGGATTATAAACGTGACCATAGTGACATGAAACGCGGTACGCTTCGGTACGGGAACGCGAAACGGGTATGCGGTTCGCGGGGTCTTTAAAATTCGATACGAATGGGGGTAGGCTCATTTCGGTACGCCCCGGTTCGCTTTGGTTCGATGTACCATATAATTTGGTATGATGTACCCAATTTGGTACGATGTACCATATTATACTTACATTTATATGAGTTTTAATAGGTTTATATATATTAAATATACAAATTTTTATTAATTTATCATTATATTTAATAATTTTAAGTATATACTTTATACAAATGTTGCAAATTGTATAATTCAGTTATATATTTGACTAACTAGTGATTTTATTGGGCCAAATTGAAAGAAATATAATTTATTATTGAGAAAGCCCATTTCTATAATTTATTACTAGGCCCACATAAAAGAAAAGAATATAAATTATACTTATTAATTGACATTCAGTCTAGTAAATTCTTTCTAAACCGCTTTCATTCATCATTTTCACTTCCTCATAGACCATCGGAAAATACATCACAACAGTTCACCGGGAAACACCACAAAAATCAAATCGTTGTCCGCCATTGAGCAGTGAAAGTGTCGATCCAGATCGCGATCCCGAGGCGATCCGGGACGCGGATCGTATCGCGCTTTCGGTTTACGAGCGGGATCCGAAACGCGGCTGGTCAGCGTTTCTGGACTTTGAACAGACACTTGTCAAATAGGTTAATGCAAGGGCAAAATGCTATTCTACTCTAACCTCTCACGTAAAATATAAATACCAATTGATTAAAATTTGACATTAAAAATTCCATGGGGAGAAAAATTATACCACGATATTGCATGAATTCATTTTTCAGATTGCTCCCCTTCAATAGTATATGTGGGATACCAATATTTATTAAAACTTGACATTGAAATGAAAAATTGATATGACACCACAAAATGTTGAAGACGGAGTGAGATGCCTTAGTGAACAATGTATATTATTAATTGACATTAAGTTTCCACATTTTAATTTCACAAAATGTGTTTGGATACATAAAATTGACATTTATGAGATGTATCCAGCACTTTAAAATGCTTTGTTTTAAAAAGCTCCCTCTCAGAAATTGATTCACATACAATGACATTCTACGTATTACAATTCTTTTAAAACTTATTCGAGGAAGGGAGTGTTGAACACACAATTTTAACAAATACCACTTTTTATGGAAAAAAATACATCAAATTATATTGTAGACAATTTTGACATTGAAAGTTCTTTTGAATAAAGCACTGTTAATCTTATCGTGGGAGCGGATCCCACGATTGGACTCCGGCGTGAGAGTAAGTATATGGTTTTTGGGAGTAATCGAGTGTAAGTAGGGTTTTAGCTTGTAGAAGATACCTGCATTGATGACGATCGTGTTCCTTTTATATGCTAAATAACCTTTAGGGTTTTCATGACTTGCTGCTCAAGATACGGCCGAAGTTTTAGGGATTTGGCATTATCCTAGCTGGTTTAAATAAGTAAAGCATATCTCTTATTTAATTAGGTTATCTTTAGGAATATCTTGTGAAGATACTGCGGCCGCTGACAGCGAACTGGCGGCCGCAACCCTGATACATGGGCCGGAGGCCCATTATCAGCTACCAAGACCATAATAGTATGAGTGGGCCGGGCTAGTCCATACTATACGTCATCATGTCCCCCCAGTCTAGGAGGTGTGGCCGTGGCCGGGACTACGATCACGGTTCCTAGACTACAAATACTGCGGTCCTTGCCAAAAACTTGTAACCTCCAAAATCGCATGCTGATTTCTATAGCGTAATAATAGTACCCGTGTATCGAGAAACAACGAAAACAGCTGGATGATGGGACATGTGGGCCCAGCAACCGGTTCGTCTGCCTCGTAATCATAGCCATCCAAAAAGTAAGTGGGGGACACGTGTCAATCATCCAACCAGGCGCATCTGTCAAGGACATACTATAAATAGGGCAAGCAACTACTGTGCAAGTTTACCCAGTTTTCAAATCAAACCGCCATTTTCATGCACGCAGCCGCACAAACGTTTAATTCCACGGAATTCCTCAATCACAGGTTAGTACACCACGCTATTTATAAAAACTTAATAAAAATGGGTAGGGATACCATACAATTAGAAGGTGCCGTCTCCACCATCTCCGGAGAGTATCTGCTCGAGTTTACGACGGAGTATGGTATTCTAGAGAACTTGCATCCGGAGGTGCCTGGCCTAGGGGAAACCATCGTGGATTTTTCGGAAGGCAAAGTCGGTGTTTATACCAGATTCTTTGAATTCGCAAACCACCGCCTCCCTCTTTCACAATTCCTCTTTGACATACTCGGACACTACCAAATTCATCTCTTACAACTGTCAATGATAGGCGCGGCCAAAGTTAGCAACTTTGAAATCAACTGCCGTGTCCACAACATAATTCCCACACTGAACCTATTCCGAGTATTCTACATCCCTTCCTTTAATTCGGGATGGATGTCGTTTAGCAAACGACCAGGGAAGAACACCCCGCAATGCTACACAAAGCCCCTCGACTCCTTGAAGAATTGGAACAATCGATTCTTTTGGATAGACGAGAGGATATTCCCTACCGCTGTGGATTAGCGTGCAAGCGCCCTAAGGGATGAGATGCCTATTGCGGGTTCCTATTCCGCAACAGACATAACATTGCTGAATACGCATTGTGCCCCCTTCCAAAGATTACCAGAAAACCTATTATGCCTAGTAGGGCTAAGCCGTCTGTAGCGAGGTCATGTTTAAGTTTTTTTTTTTTTGCTCTACGGGTTTTTTTAATATAATTTTATGGGAACATGACGTTTTTTTATTGTATTCTGTGTGGGTTTATTTTTTCGGTCTCATGTTTAATAGTGCGGGTTAATATTTTTATTGTATTCTGTGTGGGTTTATTTTATTCTTTTCTATTTTTTATTTGTGCGGGTTTATTTTTTCGGTCTCATGTTTAATAGTTTGTTTTTTTATATATGGGATTATGTGTTGGGGCCTCATGTTCGGGTATTTATTATCTTAATAAGTCAATTATTTTTTGTAATTTTTTTTTCTATTTTGAGCCGGCGTTTTTTTTACATTGCCTACAAACAAAAAAAAAAAGCCAATGGGTTGGCCCAAATTGGGGCCCAAAGGGCGAGCACTTGTAGCGTGTGGAACAAAACTGCGTCGTTTTTATTCTACGCGAAGGGCATTATTATTTTAATTTTTTTTTTTTTTGTGCGTGAGTTTTATTTTTTTCGGACTCATGTTTAATAGTTTGGGTTTTTTTTTTTCTTTTTATGGGCTTATGTGTGGGGGGGCTTATGTTTTAAAGTTTCTTTTTTTGACAATACGGGGTTTTTTTTAATATTAATTTTATGGGAACATAGGCTTTAAATGAGAAATCGCGCGCTACAGCAAGGCGGTTTTTTTATTGTTTTTTGTTGCAGGTTTATTTTTCTCGTTCATGTTTAATAGTGCGGGTTAATTTTTGCGTTAAAATTTTATTTTTATTCTTTTCTATTTTTTATTTGTGCGGATTTATTTTTTCGGTCTCATGTTTAATAGTTTTTTTTATATGGGCTTATGTGTTGGGCCTCATGTCGCGAGTATTTTTTTATCTGAATAAGTCAATATTTTTGTATTTTTTTTTTCTATTTTATGCCGAGCGGTTTTTTTTACATTGCTTACAAAAAAAAAATTTGCCAAATGGGCCGGCCCAAAATGAGAGCCCATTGGGCCGGTTACTGTAGCGAAGCTGCCAAAAACGGCAGCGTTTTAACTCTAATATAGTATATATATATATATATAATTTGTCAAAAATAGGTTTTTGGAATCAAAGAAAATTAAATAGGCTTTGGTAAAAACTTCAATTCTCATCTCATTTCATGCATGATAATTCATAACTAATAACTAACGCTAAATTCAAAGTGAGAAAGAGATCGGACAATATCAGAAAAAAAGTTGATATCGGATTATAAACGTGACCATAGTCACATGAAACGCGGTACGCTTCGGTACGGGAACGCGAAACAGGTACGCGGTTCGCGGGGTCCTTAAAATTCGATACGAAGGGGGGTAAGCTCATTTCGGTACGCCCCGGTTCGCTTTGGTTTGATGTACCATATAATTTGGTACGATGTACCCAATTTGGTACGATGTACCATATTTTACTTACATTTATATGAGTTTTAATAGGTTTATATATATTAAATATACAAATTTTTATTAATTTATCATTATATTTAATAATTTTAAGTATATACTTTATACAAATGTTGCAAATTGTATAATTCAGTTATATATTTGACTAACTAGTAATTTTATTGGGCCAAATTGAAAGAAATATAATTTATTATTGAGAAAGCCTATTTATATAATTTATTACTGGGCCCACACAAAATAAAGGAATATAAATTATAACTTATTAATTGACATAGTCTCCTATATTCTTTCTTCAACCGCTTTCATTCATCATTTTCCCTTCTTCATAGTCCATCGGAAAACACCACAAAAATCAAATCGTTGACCGCCATTGACCGGTACGTGAAAAGTGGCGATCCAAATCGCGATCCCGAGCGATCCGGGACGCGATCGTACCGCGTTTCGGTACGAGCGATCCGAAACGCGAAACGCGGCTGGTCCAGCGTTTCCTGTGACTATGAACGTGACACTTAGTCGAAACTAGGTTAATGCAAGGGCAAATGCTATTCTACTCTAACCTCTCACGTAAAATATTGTAATTATTAACTGTGAATTGCACTATAGGTATATATGTGCTTAGGTGGTTAATTTTTTTTATTTTGAACAGAATGACATCTTCAAGTTCCAATCTTATATTGACGTGAACTACAATGGAATTTTTTTATAAAAATTCATTATGGTATTCAATTAGATGGACTTTTGATCATGTTGATTTTGGAGGGATGGATTTTAATGATATACGGGAATTCCTTGAGGAACTTACTAGTTCCAAAAGAGCACTATTTAAACCTTTGTGACAATGGAGCTGACACAATACAAACAAACCCTGGTCAAAATATAGCTATTATATATGTTTCAAGGGTGTCAAAGATCCATGGATCAATGGGTATAGGAAAGTTATTGGATTGCATGGGTGCTGTTGATACAAATGTTAGGTCAGGTCTTGTTAGGTCCGAATAGGCAGCTATTCGGATATGTAGCACCTTGTTCTTGTACCAAATGAACTTGTTTGGAGGACCCTGCACAAGGAATAAAGCACTGTTAATCTTATCGTGGGAGCGGATCCCACGATTGGACTCCGGCGTGAGAGTAAGTATATGGTTTTTGGGAGTAATCGAGTGTAAGTAGGGTTTTAGCTTGTAGAAGATACCTGCATTGATGACGATCGTGTTCCTTTTATATGCTAAATAACCTTTAGGGTTTTCATGACTTGCTGCTCAAGATACGGCCGAAGTTTTAGGGATTTGGCATTATCCTAGCTGGTTTAAATAAGTAAAGCATATCTCTTATTTAATTAGGTTATCTTTAGGAATATCTTGTGAAGATACCGCGGCCGCGGACAGCGGACTGGCGGCCGCAACCCTGATACATGGGTTGGAGGCCCATTATCAGCTACCAAGCCCATAATAGTATGAGTGGGCCGGGCTAGTCCATACTATACGTCATCATGTCCCCCCAGTCTAGGAGGTGTGGCCGTGGCCGGGACCACGGTCACGGTTCCTAGACTACAAATACCGCGGTCCTTGCCAGAAACATGTAACCTCCAAAATCGCATGCTGATTTCTATAGCGTAATAATAGTACCCGTGTATCGAGAAACGACGAAAACGGCTGGATGATGGGACATGTGGGCCCAGCAACCGGTTCGTCTGCCTCGTAATCAAAGCCATCCAAAAAGTAAGTGGGGGACACGTGTCAATCATCCAACCAGGCGCATCTGTCAAGGACATACTATAAATAGGGCAAGCAACCACTGTGCAAGTTTACCCAGTTTTCAAATCAAACCGCCATTTTCATGCACGCAGCCGCACAAACGTTTAATTCCACGAAATTCCTCAATCACAGGTTAGTACACCACGCCATTTATAAAAACTTAATAAAAATGGGTAGGGATACCATACAATTAGAAGGTGCCGTCTCTACCATCTCCGGAGAGTATCTGCTCGAGTTTACGACGGAGTATGGTATTCATTTGCTCGAGTTTACGACGGAGTATGGTATTCTAGAGAACTTGCATTCGGATGTGCCTGGCCTAGGGGAAACCATCGTGGATTTTCCGGAGGGCAAAGTCGGTGTTGAACCAGGATCTTTGAATTCGCACCCACCGCCTTCCCTTCTTTCACAATTCCTCTTTGACCTACTCTGAAGTTCACTACCCATCATCTCTTACAATTGTCAATGATAGGCTGCGGCCAAGTTAGCAAACTTTGAAATCAAACTGCCGTGTCCAACACATAATTCCTACACTGAACCTATTTCGAGTATTCTACATCCCTTCCTTTAATTCGGGATGGATGTCGTTTAGCAAACGACTAGGGAAGAACACCCCGCAATGCTACACAAAGCCCCTCGACTCCTTGAAGAATTGGAACAATCGATTCTTTTGGATAGACGAGAGGATATTCCCTACCGCTGTGGATTAGCGTGCAAGCGCCCTAAGGGATGAGATGCCTATTGCGGGTTCCTATTCCGCAACAGACATAACATTGCTGAATACGCATTGTGCCCCCTTCCAAAGATTACCAGAAAACCTATTATGCCTAGTAGGGCTAAGCCGAAACTACTACCTTGGGGACGACGTGTATCCCACGTTCCTGCATGACGATAACCGGGGTGGGTGTATTATAAACTCTTTATTATTTTTATGTCGTAGGAAAATAATCTAACTCTTGTGTATTTGCATAAATGGATTTGTTCAGCCTAATCCGTAACCCCAACCCATTCAATTTAAAGACTGGGACACGGCCACGCGCCGCCCATGAAGTGCCGCTATTAACTATCACGGCGAGCCGTGTGATAGACATGGAGGATCCAACAGTGGCCTCCGGATCCTCATGGACACCTTCCACTATCGAGAGGTCGCCGTTGGACTTCGACAATGAAGACCCTGCCCCATAATTGGCTGAAGGATCCGAGGCGGAGGAGCATGTCCAGGAGGGATTAGCACATGAGATCCCTCATGTGGAGACTGCGACGACCACAGAGGTCGTTCAGGAGGCGTTGCACGAAGAAGAGGTGGCCGCTACGGAACCGCCTGTCAACAAAAGGCGTAAGCAAATGCGCCGTAAAAGAGTAAATGAGGAGGCGAAGGCGAACGCACCGCCCAAGGTGCTGAGGAAAAGCCATGCGTCCAGCCCCGCACATAGTACCCGCGGAGGAAAATCCCTTGCTGCAATGGGGTTGGATGCGGGCTCCACCTTCTCCCCGCCTGCTGCACAGAACACTCCAACTGCGGTGAGTGACCCGGAGCCTCTGTCGTATGCGAAACCGCAACCGCACCCAGTGCAAGACATTGCCCAGTAAGTGATATATTTTCTACATGCTCTTCCTTATATGTTTTTTTTTGCATTATTTACAATTCAAACTTTTTTGTTATATAAAATAGTCGTCTATAGCAAAAAAGTATATAGTTATTTATATAATTCAAACTTTTATAGAATTATACATCTTTGACCCTTGTCATTTATTTTAAAGTTTTTAGGTAGTTTATGAGTGTGTTTTGAAAGTTTCTCTCTCTCTCTCTCTCTCTCTAGTATATATTATCTATATTATATATATATTATATATATTATATAATATATAATTATATATACTATTTATTATTATTAATATATATATATTAAACTTCAATATTTTTAATAAAATCGTACGTATGTCAGAAACATTGCAATATTAGCCTCGTTTTGTTCGTGATTCGAAGATCTTTTCGGCGATATTTTTTTTCTTGAATGAATCGGTCGATATGTGTTACATATTTGATAAATAAATTTTATTATATTAAAAAGTTATAAATATTTAAAAGTTGATGGTACGTTTTGTAATTTTTTTTAGTTTTGGGTCAGGCTAGTTATTTTGAGCATGAACCTCGAACCCACACCTGCGTGCCAATAAAAAAGGTTCGAATAGCGATAAGAATTAAATTATAGTTATCTGAAAGTGTGTTGCAAAAATTGATAACAAATCCTTTGAAAAAACAAAGCTGCGTGACCCACGAACCTAAGGTGGTATGGCGTGATACGCGTAAATCTTCTACATCACAAAGTGTTATTATTTTTGAAATTGCCTATGTAGGCTTTATTCCAAGTTTTATGTCAAGCCGAAAAAATTCCCAAAGATGCAATGATGAGTGGAAAAGATATATCAGTAAAATAAAATTAGAGGAAGGTACCTAAAAACGACGAAATGTGTTTTACCAAAGAAGTATCATAACAAATTACTCCATATGTTTAACTTATTTTCAGCTTTTCTTTTAAATTTATGAACTTGTATTTCATCTCCGATAAGCAACACTCAAAACAACCCATTGATATGGATTTTCAGTAACAAAGTCTTGCAGGGAAAAATATGATACATCATCAAAGCATTGCAAAAGCAATACTTTCGCATGCATAAAAAAACTTTCAAGTAAACAACCCCCCCCCCCCCCCCCCATCACCCCCCCCCCCCCCCCCCCCCCCCCCCCCCCCCCCCCTTAAACCCTATGCAATTTTAGCTCGTGTTTACATCAGAAACGATGTGGGTAGACGTTGCTACTTATTAGTAAATATAATCTAACCTAATAGAACATTTAAACAAACGCAAACAGGATTATACCTTTAGCGCCACTTCCAGTGACTTGCACTAAAACCCGTTCCTTAGATACTGGTATGTGTTTAATTACACATACCTTTTACCTTTAAAAACAAGCTAAAATAACCAAAAACGGACTTAAATTGCCAAAATATGCTTGCTTTTGCTAATTGTGTTGTGCAGACGGTATATCTAAGAAAAGGACGAAAACGAAGCAAACAAAAACAAAACGGAAGATTGGAAAAGCTGGTAAGACAAAGTCAAGAAAAGCCCAAAGTCTGTAAAAAGTCAACCAAAGTCAAACGACAAATCCAAAAGTAAACCGAAGAGCATAAATGAAGAAATAAGTTTAGGGTGGCCATAAAAATTGCCAATATCACGCTAACTTATTTAATGAAGAAAATAAAGAAAATACTTGTGAGGGACTTGAACTGCCAATTCATTAAAGATATACCACAAGGGTTAATCCTGCCAAGGCTTGAAACTCATAACACAAAAGGACCACCCTTGCAATCACATATATAACCCTCAAGGGCTTACTTTGCCACACCCCTAAAACTTGTTAAACCCACAAGGACGTGTATTGCAAACACAACAATAACCATGGAGGGCCTTTCTTGCCAATTACCCAAACCCACACCTTGCGTTTTAAACTACTGTACATCTCTCCCAACCCTTTCCCGCCAAACTCCCAACCCCACATCCTGTCATAATCATACTTCGTTGACTCCCTCACAACCCTCCAAACCCTTCACAATCAAAAACCCCACCTCCCACATGGATTTGCCAAGCTGGCAATCCTAAATCCCTCAAGATCGATCAATGGTTGTTATAACTTTGATTGGGCAACACTCAAGATGGATGGTTCAGATTGGTTTTGTGTTTATACTCTCACAACAAACACGGATGGGTAAATGTCTCTACAAAGAAGCACAAAGAGATGAGGACAAAGAAAAAGAGGCCAAGACCAAAACCCTAGCTCGTTTCTATATAAATCTTTTGTAAGCCATTAAGGCATGAGTAGTTTGTCACACCCCCAAAATCGGACGGCAGCGGAATAGTAACATTGGGGTGCGACTTCAGGGCAC
Source organism: Tanacetum coccineum (assembly GCA_026074375.1). NCBI lineage: Eukaryota > Viridiplantae > Streptophyta > Magnoliopsida > Asterales > Asteraceae > Tanacetum > Tanacetum coccineum. The sequence continues at coordinate 41,826 of BQNB010002349.1, forward strand.
AAAACACAAGTCACGGAAAACGACCTCAAAAGAGACGTTTTAAGATAAATTTCACATTCGTTATATTAAAATCAGAGTTTACAAAGGATCCCATTTATAATGCAATAGAAACATTTTGTTTATTTTAAAACGTTTGTCGAATGGTATACAAGTTATTAAGCCTTCAAAAAAAATTATATCCGCGCGACACGAATGCTCCCAATGCTCAGCTAGCAGAATAATAACCTGAGAAAATACACGCAAAAACGTCAACAATAATGTTGGTGAATTCATAGGTTTAAGTAAAAAGTAGTATTGAAATAGTTTAAGAAATATTTCAGAAGAAAAGTAGCGTTACAACATTTAAAAGTGTTATTTCCGAAATCCAAGTAGTGATTTAATAAATCTAGTAATGTTCAGTAGTGGACCACAAGATCGAAGTAATGGTGGACTAAGTACGTATTCCGAAGTCCAAAACAAATAATAGCAGACTATGTACGTATTCCATAGTCCAAAATAGGTAAGGTAGACAAGAGAAACACATTCATCATGTCTAACACTTTGTATTATTGCACTAAGCTCATGACACCGAAACCTTAACGTACTTCAATCAAGAGATTGGAATGCCCCATAAAAGTAGGATGTTCTGCCAAACATCCTAGAAAGTAATACCTCAAATGTTCAATGCACCATAAGTCAGCTTGTGACCCCAAAGAAAGGTGGGGATTGTCAATCCCGATAGATCTATCCACAACACTCGCGCTCACGACACTAGCAACTGACGGTTCATGATAAACAGGGGACTTAAGTGGCAGAGAAGGTAACTTAGCAATAATATTCAGGCAGTAATCTGGATAGCATACACTTGAAAAACACTTGTGTCCGTAGTAAAACAATCATGTCTAAAATTCATGGTTTCAAATATAGGTATTCACGATCTCAAATCATGTAGTAAACAAATCGAGCTTTAGTAAAAATAGTCATGTAACGCTTATGTAGTAGAAATCAATAAGTTCACTTAGTAAAACGAGCATGTATTCCCCTCGCGGGTTTATAAAACATTGAAAAGATTGAAATGCGAGACTATGAACTCACAAAGTATTGAAAGGTAATTGTATTGTAGTAAAATATACAAGTTTGTAAACGAGCATGTATTCTCCCCCAAAACAGTTTAAAACAAGTAAAATAGGGGCTATGAAACTCACCTTGAGTGAATGGAAATCAACAAGTATTCACAATAGAAAAATGCGTCACGAAGGAATCCGAAGGCAACCTAATCCAATATAGGTCGTATAAGTACTAAACACTTTGATTATTTATAGGTCGTATAGCTCATCATACTATCGTTCGGGCTATCATAATTAAGAGGTCGTGTAGTGAACGTATGAGGAGCTAGGACACTTTAAATCGTAAATCCAACAACTCGTCGATACGCCACCCCGAAGAGGCCTCATTTGAAATTAAAAAAGGAGTTATAAGCCAACGTTCCAATCAAACGTGGCTATGCACCTATATTTGCACCATATAAACGAAAAAACATCCAATCAAAATATCGCTTCTTGGAGGGAAAATCTCAAAGAGGATTATATTCCGATACCACCACAAGTAACACCACGTAGTGATCCCCACTCCTTCAAAAATCCTCATCTTGGACCCTAAGCGAATTGGACGCCATCCAAACACTCACTCAGCAAACGAATATACCTACTTGTTCTGACATTAATCACCACTTCCACACCATCCTGCCAATCTTATAACAAACTTTAACATCTAAAAACAAATGAATCACGGATTTCCAACTCTCATCCATACAGGACATGAAGGATTGATACTAATACCTCTTCGAGACATATTCAACCGAGTAGGGAGAGCTTCCACCATCACTTTCCAAGACAGAACATTGACTTTAATTGGGACCGATTTGACCCATCTCGTTTTAAGACCCACATTTGAAAGACGAACGTCATCTATTTTCCTCCTAATGGACGCGACGGAAAACTCTCCTGAGCTATCCAAATTCCATACCCATCTGTCCCTCCTAGAACCATTTTACAGATTTAGCCACTCCCTTCAAAACATTGAACTGAGCCTCCTCACGACCCCCCCTGATTTCTCGACGAAAAGAATCACTAACAGAAGTATTCTGCATTTTCTCATAGACTGAAACATCTTTACATGTTTCTAAAGTATACATACGCAGGCAGAGATCTTTTAACACACCACCCTGGTACGAGTCATCAAACCAGAACCTAGTTGTCTGCCCGTTACCTACATGCAACTTCATGAAATCAAAAATGTTAATACCATTACTCTTCATTCTATGAACTTCGTATACAATGGAACTCCAACATGTTTTGCTCACAAATCTCTTTCCCGAACATAATATTTCCCATCAGCACCCAGAATTGCGTACAAAGACTTTCATCTAGATAGACGATTCTTTTTATTAAAAACCTCCAAACCCATGTTAATCAACAGGCCACGATTCTACGAGCCAATAAAAGGCTAGACACCCGTCAACCCCCAAACCCCCTCTATCCATGCTCGCTAACACCTTCTCCCATTTTAATCCACGAGGCTTTTCTACTACCAAACTCATGGCCATTAAAGAATCTACCACGAATAGACTCCATCTCTTTAAGGACCATTAACGGGACCTTAAAGATAGACATATTAAAAATTGGTATTGAACCCAACACCGATTTCAATAGCGTTAACCGACCTCCTATGGATAAACTCTTCATTTTCCACTTAGATAATCGATGTTTCATCTTATCAATAACCTCCCTCCAATCTTGTATACGAGACATAGAAACGCCAACCTTAGATCCAAGGTACGAAAACGGACAAGAGAGAATGAGACAACCAATTTTATTAGCCGCCTGCTTGACTTTATGCCCTTCCACATTTATACCCATAATCTTACTTTTATTCAAGTTAATCTTAAGCCTCGAAGCACTCTTAAAAACATCCAACACAAGCATTAAATATTTGATATTTTCATCACTCCAATTTCCCACGAAAATCACATCATCCGCATAAAACATATGAGATAAGCATAGCGAATTATTTAAATAAAGGCCTTTAAACATACCCGAGTCCACCACACGTTGAAAAGATAAATGAAAACTTTCCATAGCAAGGATGAACAAGAAAGGAGAAAGTGGATCGCCTTGTTTCAAACCTTTATAAAACTGAAACTCTTCCGTCGGACTTCCGTTGATAAGAATAGAACCTCTCGAGGAATTGAGACACACTTGAATCCATTTCCGCCATATACTTCCAAAACCAAATTTAGAGAGAACCTCGTCAAGAAAATCCCATCGAACCGAATCATAAGCTTTTTCAAAATCCACTTTAAAAATAAGGGATTGCTTCTTTTTACTTTTACACCATTGGAGCATTTCATTCAAAATAAAAGGACCATCTAAAATTTGGCGATTAACTATAAATGCCGATTGAACCTCGTTGACTAACTCATCCAACACCCCCACCAATCGGTTCGCTAGAATTTTAGCAATAATCTTATAAATACTACCAATAAGACTAATAGGTCGAAAATCATTTACCATGTTTGCAGCCGAAATTTTTGGGATCAAAGTAATAAATGACGCGTTACAGCCTTTAGGAATATCTCCATACACAAAAAAATGATGCACTGCCTCAAACACATCCTTTTCTACAATTGACCAGAAATGCCGATAGAATCCGAACGTAAAACCATCCGGACCTGGCGACTTATCCGTCCCACACTCCCACACCGCTGCTTTCAACACCTCTTTGGTCCCATTCGTTCCAATTCAGCTTGTTGCTCATATGATAACAGCTTAGGGTGATTGCATTCTCAATAGAAATCCTATGTAATCCACAGGTTTTTACTAAATCTAACCCGAAAAATGATTGAAAACCCCTTTTCACATTCATTGGATCGTCAATCCATTCACCATCAACCATCACTCCCCTAATAGCCATCTGATTACGTTTTTTTATTAAGAATCCCATGAAAAAAACATGAATTCTCGTCGCCTTCAATAGCCCACTTTACTTTCGATTTTTGAGCCAAATCCATAGAACGAATCTGATCGAGGTGATTAATATCCTTTATCAGGTCCGTCCTTCTCTGAACCAACTCATTCGACCCATCTTTCTTGTCAATCTTCTCATCCAAAACCCGGAGGTCTTCTTTAAATCTCACACTATCACTATTGCCTTTCTCCTTTGACGACTTTATCCATTCACGAATCTTGCCTTTTAGATACTTTAGTTTTCCAGCCATATTTTTTATACCATTATCCTTTACCCCAGGAGCAGACTTCCAAACATCCGACACAAAATTTGAAAACCCATCGAGCTCTATCCAATGATGAAAAAATCGGAAAGGCGTCGGACCATAATCAAAATTTAATTCCCGAAGGAGAATCGGACGATGATCAGATAAAAAGCCCCCTGGTGGGGGGGGGGGGGGGGGGGGGGGGGGTTCTCCAAAGTAATAGCACTGAAATGTGGACACGAATTAAGGAGACTATTCGATACAAAAAATCTATCAAGCTTACTCATCTTAGTAGCCGACTTATGACACCAAGTAAACGAACTTCCTCCTAAAGGCACCTCCTCAAGACCCACATCAGCAATGAACGCATTAAACTCTTCCGCTCCCTGAACATTAAAAACGGACCCAAATCTATCCAATTTATATCTAACTTCATTAAAATCTCCCATGACCACCACATTACCATTCCATTGATTAATCACATAAGATAGATATTCCCAAACCATTCTCTTGTCTCTCGGATCATGTGGGCCATAAACAGCCACAATGATGAGATCAATACCACTTTTCAACCACTTACCACGAATAATAACAAAAAAATCTAATATCGTATGACTTTCCTTCACAAACGAATTAGAATCCCACACACAAAGAATTCCTCCCGAGTTACCAACAGCATTACTATGAACATAGTTAAACGCATAATTTCCCCAACAATTACGAACACTAATTAACTCCATAATTTCCATTTTAGTTTCTTGAATAGACATAAAATTCACCTTATGTTTAATACATAACTCCCGAGCCCAATCTTTTTTAGCCTTTTGGGCAAGGCCTTGAACGTTTAACGATAAAAAATTCATCGATTAACCATCGATTCTCCCTGTGTCTCGATGATCTGCGACATGTTATTGATCACGCCTTCCATGTTATAACCCATAGTACTACCAACTTTGACGACTTCCTCCATCAAACACATAAACGACCCACCTGACCGATGATTTTTTGTATCTTTAAATCTACCATTACTCACTGATTCTTCGATAGTATCTGCTTGTTGAAAATTTTCTTGCACCCCTTCTTGATCTTCATTCTGAACCCCTTCATTATGCTTTTCAATGACCACTTCCTCACCGTTAATTCTACTAGATTGTTCCTTATCAACGGGGGTGAAACCCGGTGGAAATTGCAAACTCTGATTAACATTTTGATCGGTCTCTTTTCTATCCTTACCATTCTTCTGAAGCAGCTTGTATACACCAAAAGGATCCTCAGACACATTGGTCTTAGAGTCGGAAAGATTATTAAAAATTGTTTCAGGAACAGCCTCTAAATTACTATGTCCAGCATCATTTTCATCATCTTGTTCCTTAAGTTCTCCATCCAAAGATGCCTTATCTGAATGTTCCTCTTCCTCTTCATCTTCTCCGTCTGAATCCTCCACTAATTCCGGTTCCCAACCTAATACTTCTTTCGCACGTAACCAATAAACCTTACCTTTGTAAACAATTTTGAAACATTCAAAGATATTCAACTGTATATTAGTACGCACACAAACCCGTCTCGAATGATAACAACTCTCTCCCATATCATCCATCGCCAACAAATCGCCCCATTTTGCGGCAATCTTGTTAAAAGTTTTCACAGTCCATAACTTATATGGTACTCCTTCAACTTCCACCCATGCCAGTCTGCCTACTGGATTAAAATCTAAAGAAGCTTATATGATTTCAGTAAACCACGACTTTGCACCCACATTGCCCTGAAACAAATCTTTATTTTTAGAAGACTTAAAATCCAGTAGGACCCATAATTCCCCCAAAAATTGAATCTTTATGTCTACAAAACCCTCATTTCGTAATGCCGATTTCAAATTTGTCAAAGCCGCAAACTCTTTTACCCTTCCCATCAAAGAGCATGATAAATCATTTGTTTTAAGACAATCATCCTCTAAAACAATCGTCGGTACATTCTCTACTTCCACTGCACTGGCATTTTGTTTCTTTGCCACCACAGAAGCAAACGAACTAGAATTAGATAATCCTTTGGTCCGCATATCATAATCCCCACCACTCTTCCTTGCCTCGTTATACTTGGATTTCACATTATTGTTATTCAAAGGGCTCCTACAGAATCTAGCAATATTCGCTTGAATTTTACTACGGTTAACCCAAATCGTGCAAAGATTACTTACCAAACGTTCCGTGTTAAAAACATTGATAAATCGTACAAAACCAAATTTCTTCCCCTCTTTTGACCTCTTATTAGGAATAAACGCATCAACAACGTGACCGTATTGTTTACACGTTTGAAACAACTCCTTGGCAGTGAATGTATCCGGAAAATTTGTAACATAAATGGATGTTGAAATCTTGCTAAGATCATCCTCTTTAGTTCGAAAATTACCCATACCACCTGTATGGATTAAAGGGAATCCTCCTTCGTACCTTGTATCTGAACTATTCTAGGAACCTAACGATTAAATGTCCTACCTATGATGTCCCACTTTTGTTGTCCCACCACAAGGATGTACCACCTATGACGTCCCAACTATAGTGTCCCATCTATGATATTCCATTCGGATCGCCTATAATGATTAATGATTCAAAATTAATTTTTTTTTTGGATTGAAGGGAGTTCTGGGGATTGAAAAATGATTATTGTGATGAAAAGATGAAGGATTGGAAATAGATCAGATGGGTGATGTTGGCGTTTGATCCCGCCGGAAAGTAGATCAGGTTTTATCGCGTGTTCTAAACCTTAACACTTAGTATATTTTATATATATACTATTTTCCATCCAATCATATACTATTTCATTTTTTTTTAAGAATCGACCAACGGCCTCAAAAGTAATTACTTACGATAATATATTATTCGATATTATTTTATAAATCGAAATCACCTTCATAGTTCGTTAACGTTTACTAATGTCCTATGTTGACTTTTTCGTTGGACCTTTTTAATAAAATACATTTATTTTTCTAAGTCTGACCCGACCAAAACGACCCACTAAATCACCTTTCACGACTCCGGGTTCTAAAGCAAATTTTAATGCGAAAACGATATTCTGACAACTTATTTAGTTTTTATGCCGAGACCTGAAACAAGACAGGGTAAAATGACGACAATGCCCTTACGAGAAACGCTGAAACTATTATATAAAAATACAGAAGTTTGACTTTCGATTTTGACCCGTTATATTACATTTTCACGACTTTGACCAAAAAGAGATTTTATGCAAAACGTCATTCCGAACAACTTTCGTGTTTCGCCGGAAGGCCGAAACGGACTCGAAAATGATCAAAACGCTAAACTAATAAATCTGTCAGCTTTTAATATTTATTAAAAATGACTTATTTTCTACTAAAGTGTATATATCGATCTAGCTCCAGTTTCTTCGTTATTGGGAGTTAGAAGTCCCATTTTATATCAAAACGTCCGTCTAGAAAAGCTTTATTATATTTCATAAACGAAAATTAAACTTTTCAAAATCTTGAACCCCGAAACATAGGTACTGTTTTCTGGTCAAAACGACCCGATACAAAATGCGTTAAAACTAGTTTTCGACCCAAAAACTCATCAAAAATGCATCCAATATACCTTATAATTTCATTCTAATCCTACTTTAATATCAATATCACAATATACTAACGCCGCAAGTTCCAATCGATTTCATCACATATATAAAAAAATATCGGATCAATGAACGAAACAATCGAAATAATAATAGAAGGAAGGCTCACAAAGCTATACAGAGCAAAGTTGGAAAAATAAAATGCACCCGTCTCGTCCCTTTTGTTCCTAGCCGCGGCTTACCACAACCCGAACCAAACCAAAACCCAAATTTCCAATATATAACTAACACCTTAAATAACTTGTATGGTTGCTAAAAAAATTTTATAAATTGTTTTTGGTGTTTAAGGTGGGACGTGGGGTGGGAGAGCACAAGAAGGAATTGTGTTATGTTTCTAGTGAAGTAAATGAGAAAGAATTTGTATGCACTCCATATATATATTAAGTATTGGTCAACTACACTATTTGAGATCCTAAAACAATGGGGCGTGTTTTATGGAGAAAAATGAGCCAAGATGAGTTTCTTTAATATTTAGCAAAATATCTAAGCAATGCATGAAGTATAGATGAGTTTAAGTGGTCCCCGGGTATGCTTAAACGTATTTTATCGCGAAACGTAAATACTTTACGTAACCAATAAAAATAAAATACAAAAAGTTAATTATTATTTTCGAAATGAAAATAAATAATGTTTTTTTTTTCGTTCGTATGATGTTATTGTATAAGTAGGTCAATCGTCTTGTAAAATAATATTTATAAATTTAAAACTCATATAAATATCATATGAATGATTCTAAAATGTTTCGCAAATTTTTTTATAAAAACTGAACCAACACTATTCACGTCCGAAAATAGTGTATAAAAATCATATTTCTCTTGTTTTATTCGTTAAATAAATTATCTTGCGAACTTTAATTATATTATAAGAATTTAAGTAAGATGCCGTACGAAAACTAAATAAATAAATGGTGAAAAAAATGACGAAATAAATGGCGTCATAAAATGACCTGAAAATACGGAAATGTTACATAGTTTTTGTTTAGAGTTCAGTTTTAGTTTTCTAAGCTTTTTAACCTAGCTTTTATGTACTTGTATTTTTAAGATCAATGAAAATTCAGTTTATATTTCAAATTGTGTTCTAAGCTTTTATCTCAACTTGTGTTTCTTTTAAAAGTCATATAAGCTCTCAGTATAAGCAACTTTTAATCTGATTAAAAAAAAGATTACAAGAAAAAACTAAAAAAAGAAAAAAAAGTGTTGAATTATAAGCTATTGGATGAATGAGCAGACAAGGAAGGCTCATTGGGTTTGTAGTTTAGCTTATTTATAAGCTAAAGGTAGGATTAGAGCTTATTTAGGTTTCATATAATTCTGTTTTGAGCAAAGAGTCAAGGTACATTTCTCTTTAATTTTTTTGTACTACTGTAGCAGTGCTTATTAGCTTATTAAAGTGCTTATTTGCCTTGACCTTTTACTTTTTACTGCTTATTAGTTAATGTTTGATAAGTTTCTTCAATAATTTGAGCTTAATTCAGACCTTAATAGCCTTAAAAGCTGTTTTAGAATATTTAAGGGGTGTTTGGGTCAAAGCTGAAAACGGGTCATTTTAGTTTAAAAACTATTCTGAGTCTTTGGGTCACTTTTGGCAAGTTATTTCTAAGCATAACTAATCTGTTTTTCAAAGTTTTTGGTTCTAAAAAGTTAATTTTAAGTTTTTTTTATTGCCTTATAAACTGTATTCACAAAACAGTTTACTAGGGCTCATTAGATTAAGGCCTTTTAAACCTTGTTAAGAAGTATTTTTGTGTCTCTTTTTTTTATGACTTAATGCAGTTGTAAAAATTTGTCTTTGGTTCATTGTTGTTTTAAGTCTAACTGTCAAATTTCTTGTCAAGAAACTTTTGAACAAAATTGCCTATTTTTAATCCCATATACCAGATTGTAATTATTGTTTTCAGTTTCTAGTTTTTGGAGCACAAGCTCTCTAGGAGCTTAACTCCATCTATTTTAACTACTTTTCATTTTTAAGCTTATTTATGCTTATTTACAAGCCTACTTTGTTTTCTCCCTTTAAAACTGTAAACCATAGTGCCCTGGTGCAAAACAGCTCATTTCAGCCCCCCTTGTTTTTATTATTTGGTATTAAACCTATGCTGTTAATGGCTTTTCTAGAAAGCCCATAAGCCCCTCTACAAGCTCCTATAAGCTTAAGCCTTAGGAGTCCCTCTAGGTTGCTTAATTTTAAGCCCTTAGTTGTCATTTTGATTGTTGGTATGCTAGTTTAGGCTTATTGCTCATTTAGCTTTTTGAGCTTTTCTGGCTCTTATCCTTGGTTTATTAATTGTTGAAGTAGCTTATTAGGTTTAGGATAGCAACCTGCTTTAGCTTATTCCCATTTCCCCTAGCTTGTTTCTTTTTTTTATCACTATCAGTTTACCTTTAAGCCTTAGTCAATAGTCTAGTCTGCCCCCTTGAGTGCTTATTTTTCCTGCTTATTTGCTCACTTCTTTGTGCTTATTTTTACTTACAATTGCTTATTAGACATAGGGTTTTCATATTTTTGCTTCTTTTCAACTTTCCATAGCTTAAAATGTCCATATAGCCTTAACAGCTTAAGCTATTTTTGCCTTAGCTCAAAGTAGCTAAACTGCCATCTTATTGCCCCTTTTTCAGCTTATTTATAAGCTTTCAGAAATAGTTGTAGTTATAAAAAGTGTTTGTTTCCATGTGTTCTATTATTTTGTAAAATAAAATAAAAAAAATAAAAAAAGGGATAAGGGGAAACCCGGGTGAGCAAGACTCGAACCCGGGTCTCAACCCTCATCAACCTCTTTCATACACACCCCTACCGCTGTGCCCTTGGGACTTCTTCGTTAGAAGCCCAAGTGGTTATTAATATAACCACATTTTTCCCATTAAGCCTTTCAGCCCTTGTGGGCTTATTCCTGGCTTATTTATAAGCTGTGGGTTCAAGTTAGTATTTTTCCTAGGATAGTCGTAGCTTAATATATTTTTCTGTATTTTTTTGTAATTTTTACTGTTCATTTACTAATTTTTATAATTTATTTTTTTAAACTGTTTTTAATTCATAAAAAATAAATAAAAAGTCAAAAAATATTTTTCTTTATTACAAAATTTTCTTTCATCATCTTTTACTTAGGAAAAATATAAAAACGTTTGTAGGGTCATTTTTGCAAAATCGTACTTTTTAAAGAACGGGATTTAGCCCCGTTTTTGTTTTTTCATTTTAAAGCTCATTTTGACTCCGTTTTCGGTCTAGTCTTTTTCATTCTTCATTATTAGTTACCTAGAGTAGATTAGAAGTAAAAATTTCTTTGTAGGGTTAATTTTTAAGATTTTAGGTTTTTGACCCCTTGTTCGGGATTTCTACTATCGTTTTCAGTTAAATTTCATAATTTTTAGTTTTTTCTCAATCGATTTTGCTTATTATTGATTAATTTAGCTTTCTACACTTCCAAATCATTAATCTCATTCAAATTCCAATTTTCCGACTGTATTGATTCTCAAGCACAACCTCGCTGGGGATAAACGACCCGGGGATATTCTATGCTACTTCTCGGTTTTATTGATTATTTTTAGATTATATTTAATATATATATATATTATTATATATTATAGGTTTAGCCTAAAAAACAATCAATCAATCTTTGGCGCCGTTGCCGGGGAGGCTGTGAAAACGATTATCGTTACGTTTGACAATTTGTGTTTGAATATATGAATATTATCATATAAATAAATAAATAAAAAAACCCCTAAAAGTACAAAAATATTTTCATTTTCTTTTTAGTATAATTATCATTTAAAGAAAAACCAAAAAAAAAAAAACCAAAAACATAAAAACATTTTCAATAAAAAGAAATAAAATTCACAAATTGGTAAAAATACCAAAATATAATATTCTCAATTGAGGTATTATCATAATAACTTCCGGTGAACTTGTTGGTTCCCAACTCGAACAAAAGATTTAAAAACTTGCCTTTTGTGTCACTTGCGAGGTACGGTTCACCTTTTAAAAGATAAACAAACTCTAAGAGGGGTATAAGGCGGGTTGTTCCTAGGAACTACGACCCTAAAGGAAAAAGGTTTTTAATAGCTTCGCGCTTTCCTATTCCTCCGCTCCTTTGTGCGTTTTTCTTTTCGAAGAGTTACCGAGAAGCTTGTCGATTATTAGGTTTAAGTTGTCTTTTTCGTTGTCCGTGCAAACACCTTTGCCACTCCAGACATGTCTTCACCAAGCAATAATTTACTAAATCTTTTTCTCATCATCTCTATATCTACACAATATCAATAGCAAAAGAAAAACAGTATATACATTAAAGAAGGGAAACATTAAAGCAAAGAAATGAGAAATTCAAAAAAGTAACATACCTAAGACTTTATGATCAGTATAAACACGGGAACCAAAAACCCCCAAAAATTGAAACCCTAATTCTTGTGCAACCGTATGAAACCCCAAAAAAAATCCTCAAAATCAAACCCCAAACCCTACATGTATGTGTGGTGTGTTATGGAAGAGTATGTGATATTGTTGGATGTGTGCGTCAGGATATTTCTGCCGGAGACATAAGGATGATCTCTGTGAAAGATCTAGAGGGAAAAGGGAACCGACTGTAGTTTATGATCTGTGTAGAAGTTATACACTGAGTAGTAAACACCAAACGGGCCAGAACAAAAAAAACAGGCTAAAGTTAGCCCACCGCCAAAACGGCATCAACGTTGGTCGTTTTTGTAATGCTCTTTAGTATATATACTAATTTTTTTGTGTGGTAACGAAAATCTGTTATATTACAGTAACACTTGAAAAAGTGTGAATAGAATAAGAATAAGAAGCGCGCTCACGTTAATTGAACACGCAATATTTTGATTCAAGTCGATTTGATTAAACTTGAAAGACAAAATCCACTTGATTAAGCTGTTGCCATGAATATATGAAGGTAAAGGCTATAGAATACTACCAACGGGCATTTGGTCAAATGGTATGGAGGTTTTACCCTCCTAGGCAAGGTCTCATGTTCGAGTCTTGTCTAGGGCGATAGGGGTTTCCTCCCGCGTGTGTAAAGGGAAGGGTGCCATTGCCTTCTGGGCTGGACCCAACCTGGTTGTGTGGGCTCGCTACGCTTTCTGGGCTAGGGGCCATGTAGCCACAAATTGCCGTTAAAAAAAAGGCTATAGAATACCAACGTACTTTTCAAAATTTACTGTAATGAACAAACTTGCATTCGAATTTTGTTTCAACTTAAATAAAATGTTTTTACCGTTAATTATTATGTGGCAACGTTAGTCCATTTAGCTAACGATCGTTTGAGGAAGTTGCAAAAATCATCCCTATGGTTTTCGTATATTTTTTTCGAAATTTTTTTTTTTCGAACCATTTTTTTCGAAAAAAGTTTTTCGAATTTTTTTATCGAAACTTCTTTTTTTTCGAAAATTCTTTATGTTTAGAATTTTTTTTCGAAAATTTTTACACACATTTTTTCGAAATTTTTTATATACATTTTTATAAAAAAAAAACCGAAAAAAATTTTATACACAAAAAAATTTTTCAAAATAAAAGAAGTTTCGAAAAAAAATTCGAAATTTTTTATCGAAACTTCTTTTTTTCGAAAAATTTGTACACACATTTTTTCAAAAAATTTTATACACATTTTTATAAAAAAAATCGAAATTTTTTTTATAGACATAAAAAATTTTCGAAAAAAAAATGTTCGAAAGAAAAAATTTTAGAAAAAAAAATATATGAAAACCACAGGGACAATTTTTGCAACTTTCTCAAACGATCGTTAGCTAAATGGACTAACGTTCCCACATAATAACTAACAGTACAAAACGTTTTGTTCAAATTGAAACAAAATTTGAATGTAAGTTGGTGGTATCGATAATAAAAAAGTAAGTTGTTCGTTACGGTAAATTTTGAAAAGCCTTTACCCAATATATGACTGTCGACCAAAAATTTACCCAATGAACATTGAGCACTAGTCTCCCACTCCATGAAGAACTAGCTTACTCTAGAACCAACAAGAAGGATTCAGGACCTTGCTAACTTGCTTCACAATCTGATACGAACATGATCGAGCTTGTCAAAGCGAAAGCAGGCCCAAGTCAAGAACACTGATCTAAGGCCAAATCAAGTTAACATAGCAGTTGCATTCCTAGTCAATTGTTTCCTCATTTGTAGGCATTTCATAAGCACATGACTTCACTAGGTGGAAGTACAATGCATGCATGTAATTCACGTTTACCTTTTCTGCAAGTTTCCTTATTTGTAGCTTAGTGGGTAGGGTAGTTAAGAAAGCAGTTTGTCTTTTCCCTTATAAATTGTAACTTTGCATTTAGTAATGATATGTGAAAATTGTCTCAAGTCTCCATCTCTCTGTGTGTCTATTTCTTGAGTCTAACCCGCTGAAGGGTGTATCACTGACAACATCGTGAAGAATATAGATTCGAAAATTTGAGTTTGGTGCATCTCTTTCCAATCATTCGATGCTAGAACAAAAAGATTCACAAATATAGGAATAAAATGGTCATATGTACATACCTCACTTGATATAGTTGCTTGATTATTGTCTTCATCTCCATCTATTTTCAGCCACACATTAAGCAAACCAGCCCATGTTGAAACTTCAAAGTTACTAAGCATCTTTAAAAAAAGTATTAGCTAGTATATTTAAAAATATTGGATCAAGGGTCAAAGTCTATCGACCTCAGGTTTGTTCAAAAATCAAAGCCTCCTGCGTTAACAGCTCCCAGCTCCCCCCGCTATCAGCTCCACCAGCTTCCCTCAAATATCCAAGTTACGACGGGAAAGATTTTCCAAGCCTTTAACGTAAATGCTAATGAATCTGTGATGAGGGAACAGATGCAAACTCAAGGGTCAAAATATGCTAAAATCCATTGACCAATCTCACGGACAATGTCTTTCCAAATTTGTCACTTCCAATAGTGAAGAATAACCGCTGGGGAAACATGACAGAAAAAGAACCAAAAACAAAAAATAAAACGAAACAACTAAAAAAAACTACCAAAACCTAAAAAACTTACCGAAAAAACACAACCACAAAAAGCAACCTGAAATAACATAAATAAAACCCCTAACCCCCACACCAACAGACCCGCCCCCGCATATCCACTTCTAGCCCGCATCTATTCACCCACCAAGAAGGCGTACCGAATCTACAACAAAAGAACGCGCAAGATTCAAGAAACCGTTCATGTTGCCTTCCGAGAACTTACCGAAGATTGACTCTATTCAAACCAGTTACGAGGCCACGGGCACCTCAACAAATGACTTTCTGTGCCAAACAGAACAGAACACGAACTTACGCGTTACAGTTCAGGACGCAGCCGCTTCTGCACTAGTAAAAGACCCAGAACCACCAAGTGTCCTCCTACAAAGAAACAGGTATGCGATGTTAGTTTCAATGTTTTGATGATGATGAGGTGTTGTTCCGATACTCCGTTGTTCCGATAACTCCCGGTTAAATGTCCTGCTGCTAGCCGCCGACAGGGAACCCGAGAATGCCAATGGTGTTCACCTTCCACGACAGTTATCTCATAAGAGAGACCAGCAGTTACTGAAAACCTCTTACCGGTCATAAATCTCTAACCGAGACACTATTGAATCAGATGTTGAAAACACTGTTGATCATGTTTGACAGTCATGTTGTTTTGACACCCCCCCAATAAAGCTCCTGAAACCGATGTCAGAACATCTCATTCCAACTCTGTCAACTAATCGATATTACTTACTCTCCCAACAACCAATTACCTCATGGCAAAAATAGACTGTCAAGCACATCCGATAACACATTATTGGGGATAAAGACCGACCCGTCTCTAAACCAGGAAACAGCTGAAAACCGACGGCAGATGTGGTGAGTTTCTTTTCAATGAATTCTTAACTCATGTGAACCAAAGACTTCAAGCGAAGGCCTTAGAGCACTTGCCGTGCTGGTATTGAGGCTATGCAAGAGAAGTAAATTCATGAGTTTGAACAATCGATGTATTGAATACTTGTACCCGGTCCGAGATTAATATTCTTATCCTCCCGCATCAGATTGAATTTGTGCAAGCAATAAGTGTTTGGATTGAAGATTGAGAGAACGTGTTGAAGAACAAAAAGGCTCGTCTAGTGGCGAAAGTTATTCGTCAGGAAGCTGGGTATGATTGAGTTTGTACGAATCATCTGCTCCGGTTCGCCTAGATAATTTAGAAGCGTCGAACTCTTCATTGCTCATGGCAGCTGAGTATGAACAAGGTCATCTCTCCGATTAAGAGACTTGAAAACCTGCCATCCTCAACGGCTGAACTGAATGAAGTTGTCTAGTGTTAGGTCTAACCCAGAAGATTTGTAAGATCCAGAGCATCCATGCCTGTTGTACGCCCACTAAACCGCCCTCAAGAAAGCACTCTAAATGGACTAAACATCTCCAACTGCGGGTATGACAGAGCTATCCATCGTTTTCTAATCAAGTTGAGGATTTACACAAAAGAAGGCGTGGTCGATCCTACACTCTTCACGAGGAAATGAACAGCAAACATCTTCTACTGGGAGGTTAAAAATTGAGTTCGTAATTCACGAAACAAGGCAGTCGTTGCCAAAGTGAGTTCGAATTCATCTACTCCCGGAATTTCACCAGATGTTGCTGCTCTTACAACCGAAGTTTCTGAACTTAAGAATATGATGAAGACTATGCTTATCGACAAACAAAAAGACCAAGCTCTCGTGCCTGTAAAAGCGGTCTAGCAGAGTTGTGTAACTTGTGGAGGTGCTCTTTCTTATAGAAATTGTCCAGCCACCGATGGCAATGTTTATTGAGACAATATTCAAGAGTACGTTTCACAAGCTGCTGCAACTAATTTCAATCAAGGAAATACCAATTCTAGACCTCCGATGGTTGCAAACCAAATCCGACCTCCTGGTTTTCCCCCGATTCAAAACAATCAAAACCGTTTCAATCATAATCAAGGAAATAATTTCAACCAAAATCGAGGAACCAATTTCAATCAAAACCGTGCAAATAACTTCTACCAAGGACAAGTTTATCAACCTCCGACTAGTCAACCACCAGTTTACCAAGCTCACCCTTATCAAGCTCCTGCTCAGCAAGTGCAAGGTGTTTCAAAGACCGATTTTGAGAATTATGTCAAGGCTAATGATGCTGTATTGAGAAATATGCAAAATCAGGGCCAAGGTTTACAAAATCAAATAGCCAATTTAACAGACATGCTCTCCAAATTCGTGAATGCCAATACCGCTTCATCTTTGGGTACGGGAACTCTCCCAAGTAACATGGTTACTAACCACAAAAGGAGACTTGAAAGTATTACCACTCGAAGTGGTGTAGCTTACAAGGGACCCACGATTCCTACTACTTCTTCTCCTAAAGTAGTAGAACGTGAACCCGAGGTCACAAAGGACACGATGCTTCCTACTAATAACGGAAGCACCGAAGACGTCCAACCTTCGGTTGTCCCTGTTGTCCATCATGAATCAATCTCTGAGCCCGTAAATGCTCCAGTTAGTGCTTCAAAGCCTAACCAAAAAGCATCAATTCCATTTCCTTCAAGAAGAAATGATGAAAGACGTCATGAAAAAGCTAACGACCAAATTGAGAAATTCTATGAAATCTTTCGAGATTTGAGTTTCGAAATTAGCTTTACGGATGCCTTGATGCTTATGCCAAAATTCACCTCGACTCTAAAAACCTTAATCGGAAACAAAGAAAAGTTGAGTGAAATGGCTAGAACCCCATTGAATGAGAATTGCTCAGCGGTCATCCTAAACAAGTTACCGAAAAAACTTGGAGACCCTGGCCGATTTCTTATTCCATGTGAATTCTCCGGGATTAATACATGCAACGCCTTGGCCGATCTTGGCGCAAGCATTAATCTTATGCCATATTCCGTATGGAAAAATCTCTCTCTTCCCGAACTAACCCCGACTTGCATGACGCTAGAGCTAGCGGATCGATCAATCTCTGAACCGATCGGTATCGCTGAAGACGTCTATGTAACGGTGGGAAAGTTCCAATTTCCTACAGATTTTGTGGTCGTCGATTTTGAGCCAGACCCCCGAGTACCTTTAATTCTCGGGAGGAGTTTCTTAAAGACCAGTCGTGCATTAATCGATGTATACGAGGGTGAAATAACCCTTCGTGTTGGCAGAGAGGCCATTACATTCAATCTGGACCAAACTTCGCCCCGAGATACACGCAAATTTAACAATCATATGACGGCGAACCGAATCGACGTCATTGAATTGGCATGTGAAGATACTCCAAGAAAGTCTAGTTTCGTATATCATGTTGCATACGGTAATCCTTCTCCGGATTACGATCTAATTGTTTCAAATTCCTCACCAACACTAACTCCTTTCGGGGATAGTGATTTTCTCCTGCTCGAAGAAGCCAATGCTTTTATAACTATCGATGACGAGCCAATTTCACAGGAAATTGATGCTACTTACTATGATCCGGAGGGTGACATTCTTATTCTGGAAGCACTTCTCAATAGTGAACCGTTACCTCCTCTTCCGAAATCATAAAGATTAATTTCACCCATAATCAGGGAAGAACTTAAAGTTCGTTGAAGCAAAAACCGTTAAATCATCAGTTGATGGCCTCCGGGTTGACACTCAAGTGACTTGCCACCTCATTAGAATACGCTTTTTAGAATGCGACGACAAGTTGCCCACATAATTGCAAAAGACAGTAGAAGTGATGTAGGAAAGGCAGCTCTTATCAAGGTTCTAAAGTCCCACAAGCGAGCCATCGCTTGGAAACTCTCCGATATCAAGGGTGTTGATCCAGAGTTTTGTACTCACAAAATCCTTATGGAAGAGGACTACGAACCAACAGTTCAGAGTCAAAGACGGGTAAACCCAAAGATCCATGACGTCCATCAAAAAAGAGTGTTGAAAAAACTCTTGACAGCCAGATTAATTAACCGATCTCGTGACATTCCATGGGTAAGCCCTGATACATTGTGTACCCTAGAAGGGAGGCAAAAACCGTCGTCAGAAATGATGATAATGATTTGATAACCAACTCCTGATTGGTCACAGGGGTGGAATGTGCACTGACTACATAAAGTTGAATGAAGCCACTCGGAAAACCACTTCCCCCATTATTCGCCATCATGGATCAATGCTCGAAAGACTCGCTGGGAAACCAATACTATAGTTTCCTCGATGGCTCTCGGGTTATTTCAGAATCCTATAACGAAGGATCAAGAGAAGACAAACATTTACTTGCCATACGGAACGATCGCCTATCGCCGCATGCCCCTTTGGGCTATCGCAATGCCCTGCACGTTTCAATGATGTTGAGACAATCATCCATGACAAGATCGAAAAAGACCAATGGAGTATTCATGGATGACTTCACGGTCTTCGGGGATTCTTTCTCTAACATGCAATCCATTTGGAAAATATGTTGAAACGGTGTAAGACACCAATTTGTCCCTAAATTGGGGAGAAAAGCATTTTAATGGTTAAAGAAGGCATTATTCTTGGACACAAAATTTCTAAAGTCCGGGAATAGAGGTCGATCATGCTAAGTTAGAAGTTAAATGCCAAGCTCCCTCACCCGACTACTGTGAAAGGTGTCCGTAGTTTTCTTGGGCATGCCGGTTTTTACCGACGTTTCATACAAGACTTTTCGAAAATTGCCCGTCCAATGACCCACTTGCTTGAAAAAGAGACTCCATTTTTCTTCTCAAAAGAGTGTATCGAATCCTTTAATACACTTAAAAGAAAATTGACCGAGGCTCAATTTAGATGCTCCACCGACTGGGACTTGCCCTTCCGAACTAAGTGTGATGGCAAGCAATTTGTAATGGGACATCCTAGGGCAACGAAAGAACAAGCATTTCCAACCAATTCACTATGCCAGCAAGACAATGACCGAAGCTCAAGCACACTACACTACGACCGAAAAAAGAAAAAAAAAAAAAAAAAAAAATTACTTGCCGTAGTGTACGCTTTTGAGAAATTCCGGTCATATCTCATTTTGTCCAAGAGCATAGTGTATACCGACCATTCTGCTATAAAGTATCTCTTTGCTAAAAAGGATGCTAAGGCAAGACTGATGCGGTGGATCCTTTTGCTCCAAGAATTCGATGTTGAGATCCGAGACAAAAAAGGAGCAGAAAATCTTGCCGCCGATCATCTCTCCAGACTTGAGAACCCTCACCAAAATGAGTTCGAGAACAAGGAAATCACGAAAACATTTCCACTCGAAACTCTTGGATCGGTTGCTCTTCGTGATGATAGTACCCCATGGTTTGCCGACTTTGCAAACTACCATGCGGGGAACTTCATTGTCAAGGGAATGTCGTCCCAACAGAAAAACAAGTTTTTCAAAGATGTCAAACATTATTTCTGGGACGACCCCTTTCTATTCAAGATCTGTGCTGACCAAGTAATTAGGCGTTGTGTTTCGGGGCAAGAAGCTTTTGACATTCTTAAAGCTTGCCACAGTGGACCCACTGGGGGACACTACGGTGCCAATTACACCGCTAAAAAGATCTTCGATTCAGGATTTTATTGGCCCACGATCTACAAGGATGCCCATGACTTTGTCACCCGATGTGACATTTGTCAACGTCAAGGCAAAATTTCGCAACGTGATGAGATGCCACAAAACTCTAGTACAATTTGCGAAATCTTGACATATGGCGCATTGATTTAATGGTGGCCGTTTCCCGGTCTTCAAGAGGGAACAAATATATACTCGTGGCAGTCGATTACTTATCAAAATGGGTTGAAGCGAAAGCGCTCCCCACCAATGATGCCCGAGTTGTTTGCAAATTTCTTAAAACTCTCTTCTCCAGATTTGGTGCCCCTCGTGCAATCATAAGTGATCGCGGAACCCATTTTTGCAATGACCAATTTGCAAAGGTCATGCTTAAATACGGAGTCACTCATCGTCTCTCCACCGCGTATCATCCACAAACAAGTGGACAAGTTAAGGTATCCAATCGTGGTTTGAAAAGAATTCTTGAAAGGACCGTGGGCGAAAACCGTGCCTCTTGGTCGGACAAACTGGATACGCATCTCTGGCCTTTCTGTACACTTACAAAACACCCATCGGGTGCACTCCGTACAAGCTTGTATATGGAAAGGCATGTCATCTACCGATTGAGTTGGAGCACAAAGCTTAGCCCTTAAGCATACAAACTTTGATATCAAAACCGCGGGTGATCACAGAAAAGTTCAGCTCAACGAACTTAATGAACTTCGTGATCATGCCTATGAAAATTCTTTAATTTACAAGGAGAAAACAAAGAGAATCCATGACTCCAAGATCAAAAATCGCGTTTTCAACGTCGGTGATCGAGTCCTCCTCTTTAACTCTAGATTAAAGATTTTCTCAGGCAAGCTTAAGACCCGCTGGAGTGGACCATTCACTGTAACCCAAGTTTTTCCATATGGCACTGTCGAGTTATCCCAAAACTCCAGGCCAAATTTCAAAGTGAATGGGGTCATCGTTTGAAACACTATTTTGGAGGGGACATACCAACCGAGGTTGTCCCGGATCTCCAGACGTTCCCTATGGACGATAAATTCAGGGACGGGTCAAGCATAGCGACCTTAAACAAGCGCTTCGTGGGAGGCACCCCATGCTTATCATACATATAATGTAGATATAATGAATAATTTTTTTGTGTGAGAGGCTTTTAATCTTCCATTACCCATGTTTTGTCCGTGTTTTGTGTGTTTTGTGTTGTATGTCCAGGATTTCCCGGATTGTGAAGACTCTCATGCTCGCAGTTTCACATCCTCAGCTTCATTTTGGGAATCCAGTATCCAAATCTAATCGACTAACGTTTTATCTTTTGGCACACTTAATAAACGGCCTTAGATTTACGTAGGTACCCCTTTTAAAACATCGAGGACGATGTTTAGTTCTAGTATGGGGGGGGGGGGATCTTCGATTTGATTTTTGCCTGCAGTCGTTGTTATCACGTAATCCCGTTTTCACCACCAAAATTTTCGCAAAAATACCAAAAAAAAAAATGAAATGAATTTTTTTTTTTCAAAAATAAAAGAAGTGTTTTGTCACAGTTTTGACTTTCCCAATGGGTAGAATGAGAATAAATTTTGACTCGATCGGGCGTGTTGAGCTCTAGCTTGTTCCTTAACTTTTAGACTAAGCATTCGCGAATTTGCGAAGAACGAAAAATGATAGTGTTAATTACAAGTCGGATGCTAAGCAAGGATTATTTGGAAATCTTAAGAGCTCATAAGTATAATTTGTCGCTTTTTCCCCCGTAAGCTCCTAACCTGACTAATAATAAGTGCTATTTTTGAAAACTAAACTTAAATCGACAATTTTTGAATTTGAAGCTTTATTAATGTTAATAACATTAATTTATTTAATCTTAGTTCAGCTATATACTTAAATTTTCTAAAAAGAAATTTTCTCTATATCATGGTAATATAAGTGTGTAAAAAAAATGTCATGTGAATAATATAAACTGTGGGCTGATAAAGGTTTACTGCATCTTGCCGGCTCACAACCGATGTTGCAGTCTTCAAAAGAAAGCCCATAGTGTAGTCCGAGACTGATAAAAGTTTGCTGCATCTTGCCGGCTCACAACCGATGTTGCAGCCTTCAAAAAGTGAGGAATTTGCCATTGTCTTAAATAATGAATTGTAAATATGTTAAGTGATTATGTTTAATAAATATAGGAACAATCTCTTTTTTCTTTAATTAAATATATTTTGAACTAGGTTATATTTGCATTAGTTTTAGTATTTCCGTGTTAAACGGAGTCCAAGGGTTTTAAACCCGAAGGACCGTGAGTCCCGATACATCTCTGTGAGTGTCAAAAGCTGGTCACTAGCCGCAAGGTTTTGGATTGCGAGACGAAAGTCGCTACATGGGATGATCTCGCCTTCAAACTCATTATCCTTGGGTGGAACGTGAAGCATAGAAATATTGCAACTTTCTAAAAATGTTGATCCATGGTTGAAAATTTGAAATTATCACACTCAACATAATATAGAATAATTGCGGAGCGAAAAGTTTTACAAATGGCCAAATATGAGTAGTGGTTAGTGAATCTATACTTGTATTTACGGTGATTTTCGTTTTAAGCCTAGTCCGGGACAAGAGAAATCGAAAAAAACAAAAAAAAAAAAAAAAAAAAAAAAAAAAAAAAAAATATAAAAAAAAAAAAAAAAAAAACGAAAAAATAAAAAAAAAAAAGAACGACGAAATTATCCTTTTATTGGTGCATTTTAGGAATTGAAATGCTTTCTAATTCGTACCCGAAAAGTTATGAAAATAATAAAAGTCAGTACATGTTAGTTAATGGAGAAAAAAAAATGAAAAATACAAAAATATTAGTTGTAGTTAGTATAAATATAAAAAATGGTGAAAACGGGACTTTTCAAAGCTTTTGTTCTTTAATTTTCCCCATGGCAAACACTTAGCTACTTTCTAGGTAAATAAGTCGAGGGGATCGAGTTCTTAGTTTTTCTTAAGTGCTTACTTGTAGCATTGCGTGAGGACACGCAATAGTTTAGTTGAGGGGATTTTGGTATGTGTGTAATTACACATACCTTTTACCTAATAAAACGACCCTATACGACCAAAAACGCACATTAAATGCCATAAATATGCTTGTTTTTGTGTTTGTACTGTGCAGGTACCGGATATTCACTAAAGGACGAAAAACGAAGCCAAATAGGATAAAACCGAGCACGGATTTGGAAAGAGCGCGAAAAACTAAGGCCAAGGGTACAAAAGGATTAAAAACGGAGCTCAAACGAAAATTACCGGATCGACTCGCCAATGTTTGTGTATTTTATGAAGTTAAAACGAAGTCAAAGTCAACCCCGAGATACGGCATTGGAAAGAGCTCGGAAAAACGAACCCGAAACCCTATCATGATAAAATGGGCCGACCGTACACACCAGTGGCCCGGATCAGCCCACTTTATTTAAATAAAGCCCAAAATCCAAAGCCCATTACCCATTTTTCAATAATAAACCAAACCGGCCCATATAGTATCCCAAGCCCAAACCACTTAACGAAGTTAAGCCCAAACCCCCTTATCTTTAACGATGTTATCCCACAAAGGACATTGTGCAAATGAAACGATATACCCTCAAGGGCTAATCCAGCCAATTTTCCAAAGTTATCACACTCAACAAGGATTATTCTCAACTACTCTACGGAAGGTGAGGACCAAATTTGCCACCACTCAAACTCATCCCCTATAACCCCAACCCGATAAAAACAATTTTCCGCCATACCACAAATCCAAAACTTAGTCACGGGTTTTCTTCTTCTGTTCACCATTTTTACCTGAACCCCAAAATCACCAATGGATAAACCATACCCCCACCTCCACTACCACCACAACACATAGTTTTATTCCAATGTGCAATCCAGCATATTTTGGGCTCCAAACTGAAGCAATGGCTCAGATCAAGGGTTTGGGAACCATGAAAGATTGAATGCCAGGATTAACATCTTTGTAAACCTCTCACACAACAAGCACACAAAGAGAGCCCTCAGCACTATAAAAGAAAAAAAGACCAAGAAGAAATAAAATATCTAGTTTTTTTTAGTTGTAATTTTAATTTATATGTCTTAACTTATGTTTTCAATTCTGTCTTTTATGTTTATGCTTTTGTAATCTTTTTTTTATTTAATGAAATTTCAGTAAAGCTTTTTTTCTATGCAGATTTGTTATTCACTTGTCAAACTGCTTAATTGGTTTTAGCTTGTTTGTTGCTTAAAGTTTGTTATGTTTAGCTTCTTTATGATCATTTTGCTTGATTGGTTAACTTGTCAATAAGAAATCTTGATTAAATCAGTAGTTTTTAGCTAAAAAATGGCAAAACCCTTTTTTTAAGGGGTGTTTGGGACAAGACCCAAAATGGGTCAAAAATGGAGTTTTAATGGGTTAGGGTCTCTTAGTAATTTTTAACTAGCTATTTGAAGCATTTTTAATCTTCGTGAAAAGGTATGTTATAATTTTAAATTATTCTCTCTTAAGGTTTTCATTGTCATTACTAAATCTGTGTTTCAAAATTATCTCAGGAATTTATGATAAGCTTTGAACCTGTTTCTAATTGTTTGTCTTTGTTCTTTATTTAGTGTCTAATGCAGTGGTAAAAAGCTCCTTTAGTTTTCTTTGTTTTCGTTAAAATTATGTCAACTTTTTTTTTAGAATTTTTCATA
This sequence comes from Tanacetum coccineum, assembly GCA_026074375.1. NCBI lineage: Eukaryota > Viridiplantae > Streptophyta > Magnoliopsida > Asterales > Asteraceae > Tanacetum > Tanacetum coccineum. The sequence continues at coordinate 66,869 of BQNB010002349.1, forward strand.
GCTAAAAACCTTCTTTTTCAACTCTTAATATCAGATGTCAAAGCATGTTTTTAGACTTTGAATTTTTGTACACAAGCTCTTTAAGAGTTTATCTCAATCTGTTTTAGCTTACTTTTTATTTTGGAACTTATTTTGTAGCTTATTTTTACACTTGCACTTGTCCTCTTTAAAACTGAAAACACCAAAAAATTCTCCCCTGGTGCAAACAGCCCTTTTCCTTGTCCTTTTTCTCAGATTATATGCTTTTCAAATTCTTTTCTTTTTGTCCTTTTAGATAGTTCTTAGGTCACTCTTCAAGCTCATATAAGCCATTAAGCCCCCTTGGTCTCTCTAAGAGCTAAAAACTTGAGCCTAAATTGACCCTCAAGGCTGTTGGAATGCAGTTTTGTGATTTGTAGCTTATTTTTTAGTTTTCTGGCTTATTGGCTGTTTTGCCTAGTAAGACTAGAGGATCTTGGAAAGACAACAAGAAGGCAAAGACGGGAACTGGGTTCGTGGCAACAACTCCTACTAGAAATGAAGCCGGGAACTAAAATCCTAATTATAACAAGTGCTTTACTCATCACCCAGTAAATGGATTCTACAAATTGTGCTTCAATTGTCAGAAACCGGGTCATTTTGCCAGGGATTGTCGGGCACCGGTTAGGCAAGTAGCTCCGGTGAATGCTGTGAGAATGAGTACCAATTTGAGAGTGTGCTATGAGTGTGGTAGCCCAGATCATTTCCACAATACTTGTCCCAAGTTGAATCGAGTACCTGGGCAAGTTGGAAATCAATTGTCTTTGGAGGGCAGCCGAAATAACCAAAGCAATGGAAATCAAGTTAGAGGAAGAGCTTTCAACGTGAATGTGAATGCAACGGAAGCGGTCCAGGATCCTAAAGTTGTAACGGGTACGTTCTCTCTGAATTGGCCAAGTTGGCCAAGTTGGTCCCACACTTAGTTACACCTGAGTCATCTGGTATTAAGAGGTACATAGTTGGGATGGCTCCTGAGATTAGAGGAATGCTTCGGGTAACCCAACCAACTACCATTCAGACTGCAATATTGAGGGCTAGAATTCTTACTGACGAAGCAGTCAGTTGTGGTACATTGACAAAGGGTAGTGATAAGAGAAAGGGAGTGGAGGAGCTTAGTAAGACTGGAGGATTTTGGAAAGACAATAAGAAGGCAAAGACAGGAACTGGGTTCGTGGCAACAACACCGGCTAGAAATGAAGTCGGGAACTTAAATCCTAAGTGTAACAAGTGCTTTACTCATCACCCAGTAAATGGATTCTGCAGATTGTGCTTCAATTGTCAAAAACCGGGTTATTTTGTCAGGGATTGTCGGGCACCGGTTAGGCAAGTAGCTCTGGTAAATGCTGTGAGAATGAGTAACAATACGAGAGTGTGCTATGAGTGTGGTAGCCCAGAGCATTTCTGCAATACTTGTCCTAAGTTGAATCGAGTACCTGGACAAGTTGGAAATCAATTGGCTTTGGAGGGCAGCCGAAATAACTGAAGCAATGGAAATCAAGTTAGAGGAAGAGCTTTCAACGTGAATGTGAATGCAATGGAAGCGGTCCAGGATCCTAAAGTTGTAACGGGTACGTTCTCTCTGAATGATCACTTTGTTACCATATTATTTGATTCTAGAGCCGATTTTAGTTTCATATCTACTGAATTTGCGCCCCTACTTAATGTGAGACCTAGCATTGTGAACCCTGGTTATGTAATAGAAGTAGCTGATGGTAAGAAAGTAGAAGTGGATAGAATTATCCGTGACTGCAAACTAGAACTAGGAGGTTCCCTGTTTAGCATAAACTTGATACCTTTGGGTCATGGAAGCTTTGATGTGATTGTGGGAATGGATTGGTTGTCCCAACATAAGGCTGTGATAGTATGTCATGAGAAGGTAGTAGAAATACCCGTGGAGGATGGTAGGATCCTTAGGGTACATGGAGAACGGGCTGTAGGAATCACCAAAGCATTGAAGAGTGCAAAGGAGGATGAACCGAGGTTAAGCGATATATCTGTGGTATGTGAATTTGAAGATGTGTTTCCAGAAGACTTGTCAGGATTGCCTCCGCAACGACAAGTGGAGTTTCGCATAGATCTAGTTCCTGGAGCGACGCCAATTGCGAAGTCTCCATATCGTTTAGCGCCTTCAGAGATGCAAGAATTGTCTGGGCAGCTGCAAGAGTTGCAAGACAAGGGTTTCATACGACCTAGTCATTCTCCATGGGGAGCGCCAGTGTTATTTGTCAAGAAGAAGGATGGTTCGCTTCGTATGTGTATCGATTATAGAGAGCTGAACAAGTTGACGGTTAAGAATCGATATCCTCTTCCAAGGATTGATGATTTGTTTGACCAACTACAAGGATCGCGATTTTTCTCCAAGATAGACCTTCGGTCAGGTTATCATCAACTACGCGTGCATGAAGACGACATACCTAAGACGGCGTTTCGAACACGATACGGACATTTTGAGTTTACGGTTATGCCTTTTGGGCTAACCAATGCACCTGCAGTTTTTATGGATCTGATGAACAGAGTTTGTAAACCGTACTTAGATAAGTTCGTTATTGTATTCATCGATGACATCTTAATCTACTCAAAGACGAAGGAAGACCATGAAGTTCATTTGGGTTTGGTGTTGGAATTGTTAAGGAAGGAGAAGCTGTATGCCAAGTTCTCCAAGTGTGAATTTTGGTTGCAAGAGGTGCACTTTCTTGGTCATGTTGTTAACCAGAATGGTATACATGTAGACCCAAGCAAAATAGAAGCGGTAAAGAATTGGAAGACCCCTACGACGCCTTCTGAGATTCGATCATTTTTGGGATTAGCCGGGTACTACCGACGGTTTATTGCAAATTTCTCCAAAATTGCTAAACCTCTTACCTCGTTAACTCAGAAGAATCAGAAGTATGTGTGGGGTGTAGAGCAAGAAGAGGCTTTTCAGACCTTAAAAAGTAACTTGTGTGATGCACCCATATTGACGCTACCTGATGGAGTTGAAGATTTCGTAGTTTATTGTGATGCATCGAACCAGGGATTAGGTTGTGTACTCATGCAAAGAGGCAAAGTTATTGCCTATGCATCGAGGCAACTGAAAACCCATGAGAAGAATTATACGACGCATGATTTGGAACTGGGAGCTGTTGTGTTTGCTCTTAAGACTTGGAGACATTATCTGTATGGTACTAAGAGTGTTATCTATACCGATCACAAAAGTCTCCAACACATTTTTGATCAGAAGGAGCTGAATATGCGGCAAAGGAGATGGATTGAGTTGTTTAGTGATTACGAGTGCGAGATTCGTTACCATCCTGGTAAGGCGAATGTTGTGGCTGATGCACTTAGTAGGAAGGAGCGGTTGAAACCTAGACGTGTAAGGGCCATGGCAATGACTGTTCAAATTGGAATGAGAGAAAAGATACAAGTAGCCCAAAGTGAGGCGCTTAAGCAAGAGAATATACTTATGGAGAATCTGCATGGTTTAGATCAGCAGATGGAAAAGAAGGAGGGTGAGAGTTTGTATTTTATGGACCGTATATGGGTTCCATTGATAGGAGACTGAAACAATAATCAATGGACAAGCTCATAAGTCCTAAGTAATTAGTGTATCCAGGACAGTAAGATGTTACTATGACTTCGAGATAGGTATTGTGGCCGGGAATGAAGAGAGATATTGCTACTTATGTTAGTAGGTGTTTGACATGTTCAAAGGTAAAGGCTGAGCATCAAAGGCCTTCGGGTTTGCTGCAACAACCTGAGATACCTGAATGGAAGTGGGATAAGATCACTATGGATTTTATCACTAAGTTGCCTAGGTCAAAAAGTGGGCATGACACGATTTGGGTTATAGTCGATAGACTGACTAAGTCAGCTCATTTCCTAGCTATAAGAGAAGACTATAGTACTGAGAAATTGGCAAAGATCTATGTCGATGAAATAGTCACGAGACATGGAGTTCCTGTGTCGATTATTTCGGATAGAGATGGACGATTTACGTCACGTTGCTGGCAGACTGTGCAAAAAGCGTTAGGAACAAGGTTGGATATGAGTACGGCTTATCATCCCCAAACGGATGGACAAAGTGAGCGTACGATTCAGACCCTAGAGGATATGTTGAGGGCGTGTGTAATTGATTTTGGTAGTAGCTGGGATGTTCATCTACCATTGGCTGAGTTTTCTTACAATAATAGGCACATTCAGTATAAAATTGCTACCGTTTGAAGCCTTGTACGGAAGGAAGTGTAGGTCGCCTGTTCTATGGGCTGAGATTGGAGAAAGTAGCTTGATTGGACCTGAGTTGATTCAAGAAACGACTGATAAAGTTGTGTTGATAAAGGAGAAGCTCAAAGCAGCAAGAGATCGTCAAAAGAGCTATGCTGACAATAGACGTAAACCATTGGAATTTTTAAAGGTAGGAGATTCGAGTGATTTGAAAGTAGCACCTTGGAAAGGTGTAATACTTTTTTGGGAAAAAAAGGAAAAGCTAACACCAAGATCTTAGAACCATTTGAGATCCTTGAAAGATCGGGTCTGGTGGCTTATCTATTGAGATTGCCGGAGGAATTAAATGGGGTACATGATACGTTTCATGTGTCAAACTTGAAGAAATGTTTGGCAGATGCTAGTTTGCATGTGCCATTAGACGAGATAAAGGTTGACAAAACTCTTCGTTTTGTTGAGGAGCCTGTAGAGATTTTAAATCGTGAAGTTAAGAGTTTAAAGCGTAGTAAGATAGCGTTAGTAAAGGTTCGTTGGAATTCTAAGCGTGGCCCTGAGTTTACTTGGGAACGCGAGGATTATATGAAGTCTAAGTATCCTCAGTTGTTTGTTGATCGTGCTGATACATTGGCTAGTTAAATCTCAGGACGAGATTTCCTCTAAGGAGGGGATAATGTGACAACCATGACTTGAGCAGGTTAGTCAAACCGTAGTGTTGACTTATTTTTTCTGTTGCAAAGTATGGTTTATGTGATTCTATGTGTTTTTATGAGGTATTGGTAATCAATCTATTGAGTGTGATCATCTCAATGAGATTAAAATGATGGGAAAATTGGTGGAGTTCATTTCGTTCATTTTTAATGACAACGAAATGATTTTTGATAATTGAGCGTTTGCAAGTTAATTGTGTAAGTATATATATACGTATACGTATTTTGTGTTAGTTATCTAAGATAGGTTTAGCTTTTAAGTGTTAGATTAAGAAAATGTAAAATTTCTATTTTTGGCTAGTTAGGTTGGAAATGAAAAGTTATTTTTAGAAATGTAGTAAACTGCGTTTATGCAAAAAGGTTTAGTCAAATAAGTAAATATTTTTTACAAAAACTTAAGGTTTTAATTGTAAATAAATAATAAAAAAAAATTAAAAAATATATATAAATATATATTTCGGGCGAGTAGGGTAAAAAGAAAAAAAAAGAAAAGAAAAAGAATTAAAGTCATAATCCTAATCTAAAACCAGTTAGACTTAATCTAGGGTTTTATTTTTAGGGTTTTACTTTTAAGGTACGATCCGATCTTTTAATTTTAGTTTGCTTATAATTCTATTAACTTAATTATGATGGATTAGGTTTTAAATTAGGGTTTATAAATTAGGGTTAGTAATATCCAGAAATTTTATGATATTATGATGAATAGCTTAATCATTAGATAATTTAGATTAGCGATATGATCATGCGTTAGGGCTTAGATCACTCTAATTAGGTGTTTAATTCACTGCCAAAAGTTAGGCAGTTTTGTAACGAGCATAACTCGGTCATAAAAGATCAAATAAATAATTTACAACATACTGGAGATAACCTCAGAGAGTCTACTTTCTAGAAAAGTCAGCCTCATAAGTTTTTATGGTCGGGAAGTGGGTCAAATGGTCATTACAAAATCAGTGTGTAAAACAGTGACGAATTTTAGTTTTGGTTTTGATTTTTTTAAAAAATACTTACACACTAAGTTAGAGGCTCTAAGTCACGTGGAAGTTATTTCATATATTGTGTGTGACCTCTGAATTTTGGCTAAGGTCATAGTGGGGTCTAAGTTGGGTAATTAATGTCATACTTTTAGAAGGTCAGATTCTGGACGAATTTTAAACACTTTGGATTAATGAATTTCTAAGGGGTATTTATAAAAGGGTAGTGACTTTGGGAGAGCTATGAGAGGTTCATAGGACATTTATGTAGCATGGTGAATTTTGGTTTGAATTATGGGAGTGTTTAAGTAGTGCGTTTAGGGCGCGCAAGTAAGAGTAAAATTCTGCTTAAAACCAGAAAGTTAAGGAATAGCATTTAAGTATAAATGAAATATGTAAGAATGGGTAAAGGTCTTAAATGATGATAGGACTGTGATAGATAGTCTAGGTATCCATCATAGTTGAGGTTACATCATATTGGGTTGAATGCCTAATTGATGGTAGCTAATAATGTGTTTAATTGTTTAGATTGTTCGTGAAATTTTGTGAAGTTTGGTTGGATCTTTTTGGAAGCTAAACATCAGGTGAGTTTCATAGCCCCTTTTTCTTATGTTTTATTGGGGTGAAAATGATGCTATGTGTTAAACTGTTTTAGTTGCTGTGATTATTTGCTACGTGGTTATTGTTTCGTGATTAGTTCGGTTGGGAGTGGTCTTTACTACTCAACTCAAACCAACTGAAGGGTTGAAATAATACCTACTGAATTGTGTGGAAAGGCTCCATGGCTTAGTGATCAATTGGAGTAGTTTGTGATGTGATTAGTTCGGTTGGGAGTGGTCTTTACTACTCAATCAAATCCAACTGAAGGGTTGAAATAATACTCAATGATGTGTGGTCCAGGCCTAAGTATAAGCTCCAGCTGGTAGACTTTTAGGTGCGTAAGTGACATATGGATCGGGGGTAACGTTCCTACCTAGTTGTTGAAAGTACTACTCTAGCTGCAAACTGGCAACTGAAAGGGTTGAAAGGAGAAGGTGGAGCAGCAGGCGGTGATGTTGGTCCAGCCTAATATAGAGATTCGCGAGCGGAGTTAGGTGAGGGGGGGGGGGGGCGTTTTACGGGTGGGCGGGGGGTTTGGGGGGAGGGAGGAGGTTGGAGGCGGGAAGGAGGTGGGTGGGAGTCGTGGGGGTGGGTGAGGGAGGGAGGTGGGTGTGAGTGGTATGCGTCCTTACCAAGAGTTATATGGATGGGGGTAACGTCCTACCCAGTTTTGAAATAATCGTGGGGGTATAGTACGTTTCCAGACATACCCAGAATTTCCCAAACTCTATCTCTATCTCATGGTGGTGGGAGGTTAGCGGGATGATGAGGGCAATTTATCACACACACACACACACTTAGAGTGCGAACACCCACCTGAACACGATTTTTTTTTTTTGAAGGATAGATCTCGCTGCTATTGATCTAGTCTATGCGATTAAGAATGAGCGAACACACACACACACACACACACAAGTGTGTGGAGTGTCATCAGCACACACACACACAAGTAGTGTACTATAGGGTTTGTATTGGTGTGTATGGTTTGATTGTTGTGTAGTATTGTGGTGTAAGTTTTTTTGTTGGAGGGAGGTTGGGTGGAATTGATTTTTTGTGTTGTTTTTTGTGATGGATTGATTGGTGGAATGTTATTTATGGTTATTATTTATCTCTATCTCCATGATCTAGTATATGGTACTATATATGGGTGGTTGTTGGGTATTGGGTTGTATAGTGGGAGGGGGGAGGGTACACATGTTGACAGAGTTAGTTTTGTTGGAGAGTTTATTTAGTGGTGTTTGTTGAATGGAGTGGGTAGGAAGAGAGGTGGGCAAGAAGGGGAGGGGGTGTTTGGTATAAGAGAGGATGGTGGTGATTTTGTTGTGTGGTAGTGTAGTTTGGAGGTTGGAAATATTTTTGGTGATTGGGTGGGAATTGTTGTTAGGTGTTTTATTTGGTGTATGTGGGTAAATTTGTGGGTTTTTTGGTAAGGAGGTGTATTGTTATAGATTGTGATGTGTGTGGTGGATGGGGATGGTGTTGAATATGAGGTAAGGTGTGTGGAGTTGTATAGGGATTATGAGGGGAGGTATGTTATAAGAATTTAAGTGTTTTTGTGAGGGAGGATGGATTGGGAGTAATAGGGGGTATTGTGTTAATTTATATGTTGGGGTTAAGATTGTTTAGCGGAAATTGGATTTGGGAAGGTTAGTGTTTTAAGATGACGTTAAAAAGAGTTGAGTGGAAAAAACAATCCAGAAGTTTGAACTAAGATAAAATGCCCAAGATGGACTATCACTCAGAGTCCGGAATATTGTCAGATGGTACGAAACGTCAGAAGAAATCAATGGAATGACCAAGGAACGCGACCTGTATGGATTTGTAATCATCACAACTCAGCAAAGAGTCACAGGAATGAGTTTTGCACCACTATTGGGGCGTACCCCAGTCAATGTAACATGAAGGATGGTTTTAGGTAGAGGACGAGGGATGAAGATGAACTGAATAAGTGATTCAGACCTTAAAGTCTGCTTTCAAGTAGCAAGCCGTGTGGGAGAAGACCACATAGCTTATCGTGACCGGTACGATGCTTACATTGTCCAATAAGTCGGTGTTTCCAAGTAGTTGTTATTTAGTGCTATCTAGGTACTGGTTTTCTTTTTCGTGGCTTTTGGAGCCATATTAGGATATTATTTTCGATGTTGGATTTTTAAGGTATGAATTAATAAAAGGATGAGCTAGGATTATCTTTGAGTTATGTGTTTGTTTTATCTTTATGTCTCAAGGTTCTGATGTGATGTATTTAATTGTATGAAGTTTCTCATAGGGATGCGTGTACAACTAATGAAAGGGGGCATGCTATAATTATGGTGGCCAACATAATATATACCTGGGCCCACGACACAAGGGTGGACTTGCAAGAAGAGTGATGGAATGAAGGCATGGATATTGTTGATGTGTAGTATGCATGCATATTGTTATTGATTGTAGATGAGAATTCGGTGATCTGTAATTAATAAACGTCTAATGAAATATAATTTATTTATATCCTAAAAAAATGGCTCTAAAACCTACGAAGTTGGTCCTAGCAGTAGCAACAAGAAACAACGAGAATCCTGGACTGTGTTCTACCTTTTCATCAGCACAGCAACTACAAGCCATTAATCACTCAAGAACTAACAATGCGAACATGCTAATAAATGGTAATACGGTGGTGGAAAAGAGGGGAATGGAAATGATGGAAACAATGGATGCTCTTTTAAACGATGTCCGAAGTCTTGCAATCCACTCTCTAGTGCGTTACATGGGAAAGGTGGTGCAATAGCGATTTCCCTCGTTGGATCGAGAAAATGGAAAAGGTAGATTGAATAACAAGTAGGTGTGCCGGAGAAACCAAAAAGTGAGATATGCTACCATCTCACAAGTAAAAAGGCCTGACTTGGGGAAAAGCGCCAATGTCAAGCAGAGAACGTGTGGCTTCAGGAGGAGTGAGTCGAGATTGATCATGGACGTATTTTTAAAGCATTACTGTTGTTGAATTTTAGAATTCTGGCCCATGTAATGAAATGTGAAAAGTTGGGAGAATGATTTTCTGGAACCACAAATTGTAGGGGGAGCTAATCATGCTGCCTACAATAGATAGATTTCATAAGTTGTCCAAAGTTGGAGGTCCCCCTCTACATTTAGTGTATGAGACGCACTTGAGTCATCTCGTATGATGAAGAGTACATTTCTTGACTGGCTCCTGAGATTAGAGGAAGTGCCTTTATGTGCAACCCAACCAACTACTATACAACCTGCAATATTGAGGCTGGAATACTTACTTGATTAAGAAGTCAGCTGCGTACTTTAATAAAAAGGTAGTGATAGGGGAGAGAAGAGTGATGAGGATAGCCTAGTAAGACTGGAGATTTTGGAGAGACAACAAGAAGGCATAGATGGGAACTATGGGTTCGTAGGCAGGACAACTCCTCTGAGAAATGAAGCCTGGGAAATCAATCCCTTAATGAGGGGGAGACAAGTCTTTAACTCATCAGCCCCAGTAAATGGATTCTGCAGATTGTGCTATCATTGTCAGAAATCGGGTCATTTTGTCAGTACTTGAGTTGGGACACGATTAGCAAGTACTCCGGTGATGTAATAGAATGAATAACAAGCCGAGAGTGTTCCATGTTTAGTGTGGTGAGCCATATCGCAAGGTCCGTAATACCTTCCCAAGTTAAATCGAGCGCTCTGGACAAACTGGAATCAATTGGCTATAAGAGGCAGTGAAACAAAGGATAATGGGAAATGCAGTTAGCGTGTGCGAGTGAGGAGGGTTCCTCCTTTTTTGTTTTCTTTCAAAACGAAATGGAATGCAATGAAGCGGTCCAGTATGCCTAAACGTTGTAGCGGTACGTTTCTCTCGTGAATGCTCACTTTGTACCATATTATTTATTCTGAGCCGAATTTTAGTTTCATATCCTACTGAAGTTTGCGCCCAACTTAATGGTAAGAACCAGCATTGAGAAAGCCCTGGAATAAAGTGAAAGAATAGCTGATTGGTTAAGAAGTAATTAGATAGAATTATCCGTGACTTGCAAACTAAACTAAGGGTAGGTTCCCATTTTAGCATAAACTTGATACCATTAGTGGTGCATGAAGCTTTGATGTATTGTTGGAAAGGATTGTTGCCCCCCAACATAGGCTGTCAATTAATATGTCATGAGAAGGTAGTAGAAATACCCATGGAGGATGGTAGGATCCTTAAGGTACATGGAGAACGGGCTGTAGGAATCACCAAAGCGTTGAAGAGTGCAAAGGAGGATGAACCAAAGTTGAACGACATATCCGTGGTACGTGAATTTGAGGATGTGTTTCCAGAGGACTTGTCAGGATTGCCTCCGCAACGGCAGGTGGAGTTTCGCATAGATCTAGTTCCTGGAGCGACGCCAATTGCGAAGTCTCTATATCGTTTAGCGCCTTCTGAGATGCAAGAATTGTCTGGGCAGCTGCAAGAGTTGCAAGACAAGGGTTTCATACGACCTAGTAATTCTCCATGGGGAGTGCCAGTGTTATTCGTCAAAAAAAAGGATGGTTCACTTCGTATGTGTATCGATTATAGAGAACTAAACAAGTTGATGGTTAAGAATCGATATCCTCTTCCAAGGATTGATGATTTATTTGACCAACTACAGGGATCGCGATTTTTCTCCAAGATAGACCTTCGGTCAGGTTATCATCAATTACGCGTGCATGAAGATGACATACCTAAGACGGCATTTCGAACACGATACGGACATTTTGAGTTTACGGTTATGCCTTTTGGGCTAACCAATGCACCTGCAGTTTTCATGGATCTGATGAACAGGGTTTGTAAACCGTACTTAGATAAGTTTGTTATTGTGTTCATCGATGACATCTTAATCTACTCAAAGACGAAGGAAGACCATGAAGTTCATTTGGGTTTGGTGTTGGAATTGTTAAGGAATGAGAAGCTGTATGCCAAGTTCTCCAAGTGTGAATTTTGGTTGCAAGAGGTGCACTTTCTTGGTCATGTTGTTAACCAGAATGGTATACATGTAGACCCAAGCAAAATAGAAGCAGTAAAGAATTGGAAGATCCCTACGACGCCTTCTGAGATTCGATCATTTTTGGGATTAGCCGGTTATTATCGATGGTTTATTGCAAATTTTTCCAAAATTGCTAAACCTCTTACCTCGTTAACTCAGAAGAATCAGAAGTATGTGTGGGATGTGGAGCAAGAAGAAGCTTTTCAAACTCTAAAGAATAACTTGTGCGATGCACCAATATTGACGCTACCTGATGGAGTTGAAGATTTCATGGTTTATTGTGATGCATCAAATCAAGGATTGGGTTGTATACTCATGCAAAGAGGCAAAGTTATTGCCTATGCATCGAGGCAACTGAAAACCCATAAGAAGAATTATACGACGCATGACTTGGAACTGGGAGCTGTTGTGTTTGCTCTTAAGACTTGGAGACATTATCTGTATGGTACTAGAGATAGTGTTTATCTATACCGATCACAAAAGTCTTCAACACATTTTTGATCAGAAGGAGCTGAATATGCGGCAAAGAAGATGGATTGAGTTGTTTAGTGATTACGAGTAAGAGATTCGTTACCATCCTGGTAAGGCGAATGTTGTGGCTGATGCACTTAGTAGGAAGGAGCGGTTGAAACCTAGACGTGTAAGGGCCATGGCAATGACTGTTCAAATTGGAATGAGAGAAAGGATACAGGTAGCCCAAAGTGAGGCGCTTAGGCAAGAGAATATACTTATGGAGAATCTGCATGGTTTAGATCAGCAGATGGAAAAGAAGGAGGGTGAGAGTTTGCATTTTATGGACCGTAACAATGGGTTCCATTACAGAGGAATGAGAACATAGTTATGGACAAAACTCATAAGTCTAAGTATTCTGTGCATCCAGAGCTGCTAAGATGTACTATGAACTTCGAGATATGTATTGGTGGCCGAGAATGAAGAAGATATTGCTACTTATGTTAGTAAAGTTGTTGACATGTTCAAAGGTAAAGGCTGAGCATCAAAGGCCTTCGGGTTTACTGCAACAACCTGAGATACCTGAATGGAAGTGGGATAAGATCACTATGGATTTTATCACTAAGTTACCTAGGTCAAAAAGTGGGAATGACACGATTTGGGTTATAGTCGATAGACTGACTAAGTCAGCTCATTTCCTAGCTATAAGAGAAGACTATAGTACTGAGAAATTGGCAAAGATCTACGTCGATGAAATAGTCGCGAGACATGGAGTTCCAGTGTCGATTATTTCGGATAGAGATGGACGATTTACGTCACGTTGCTGGCAGACTGTGCAAAAAGCATTAGGAACGAGGTTGGATATGAGTACGGCTTATCATCCCCAAACGGATGGACAAAGTGAGCGTACGATTCAGACCTTAGAGGATATGTTGAGGGCGTGTGTAATTGATTTTGGTGGTAGCTGGGATGTGCATCTACCATTGGCTGAGTTTTCTTACAATAATAGCTATCATTCGAGTATAAGATGTGCTCCGTTTGAAGCCTTGTACGGAAGGAAGTGTAGGTCGCCTGTCTTATGGGCCGAGATTGGGGAAAGTAGTTTGATTGGACCTGAGTTGGTTCAAGAAACGACTGATAAAGTTGTGTTGATAAAGGAGAAGCTCAAAGCGGCGAGGGATCGTCAAAAGAGCTATGCTGACAATAGACGCAAACCATTGGAATTCGAAGTAGGAGATCGAGTGATGTTGAAAGTATCACCTTGGAAAGGTGTAATACGTTTTGGGAAGAAGGGAAAGTTAGCACCAAGATACGTAGGACCATTTGAGATTCTTGAAAGGATCGGTCTGGTGGCTTATCGATTGAGATTGCCGAAGGAATTAAATGGGGTACATGATACGTTTCATGTGTCAAATTTGAAGAAATGTTTGGCAGATGCTAGTTTGCATGTGCCATTAGATGAGATAAAGGTTGACAAAACTCTTCGTTTTGTTGAGGAGCCTGTAGAGATTTTGAATCGTGAAGTTAAGAGTTTAAAGCGTAGTAAGATAGCGTTAGTAAAGGTTCGTTGGAATTCTAAGCGTGGCCCTGAGTTTACTTGGGAACGCGAGGATTATATGAAGTCTAAGTATCCTCAGTTGTTTGTTGATCGTGCTGATACATTGGCTAGTTAAATCTCGGGACGAGATTTCCTCTAAGGAGGGGATAATGTGACAACCATGACTTGAGCAGGTTAGTCAAACCGTTAGTGTTGACTTATGTGTCTGTTGCAAAGTATGGTTTATGTGATTCTATGTGTTTTTATGTGTTTATGAGGTATTGGTAATCAATCTATTGAGTGTGATCATCTCAATGAGATTAAAATGATGGGAAAATTGGTGGAGTTCATTTCGTTCATTTTTAATGACAAGGAAATGATTTTTGATAATTGAGCGTTTGCAAGTTAATTGTGTAAGTATATATATACGTATACGTATTTTGTGTTAGTTATCTAAGATAGGTTTAGCTTTTAAGTGTTAGATTAAGAAAATGTAAAATTTCTATTTTTGGAAAGTTAGGTTGGAAATGAAAAGTTATTTTTAGAAAGGTAGTAAACCGCGCTTATGCAAAAAGGTTTAGTCAAATAAGTAAATATTTTTACAAAAACTTAAGGTTTTAATTGTAAATATATAATTAAAAAAATATATATAAATATATATTTCGGCCGGTTTTGGGATAAAGAAGAAAAGAAAAAAAAAGAAATCCTAGTTATAATCTAAAACTAATTAGACTCAAACTAAAACACATCTAGGGAGCTTATAAATACAAGATTAAAATCCCTAAACCCCCTATGTGTGAATTCGGCTGAAAAACAAGAAGAGGAGAAGAGAAGAAATTTTTAGGGTTCTACTTTTATCCGTGACGCTTACGACACTGCAATTTCTATGATTTAGGAAAGATAGGTTTAGAAATGAAAGATTTAATTAATAAGAAAGATATTAACCTGCATTATGCAAAAAGGTTAGTCAAATCAGTACATATTTATACAAGAAAACTACCGTTTATTGTAAATATATATAATTAATAAATAAAAATAAAAATAATATATATATTTAATTATTCGGCCGGTTTAGGGATAAAGAAGAAAAAAAAAGAAATCCTAATCCTAATCTAAAACCTAATTAGACTTAAACTACAATTCTACCTAGGAAGCCTATATATATAATTCATAAATCCCTAACCTTATACCTTAGTTCGACCGGCCTTAAGGAGAAGGAAGAGAGAAGACGGATTTTTTTTAGGGTTTCACATTAAGGTAAGATCCGATCTTTTAATTATAGTTTGTTTTTAATTCAGTAAATAGTTTATTTAGGGAATTGGATTAAATTATGTTTATAAATTAGTTTTGTAAATATCCGGAAAAGTTTATTATATAATATGTTATTTTAACCAATAGATAATTAAATTATGAAATTTTTTTGAACATGTATTAGCGGCTTAGAACACCAAACTAGTTTATAAAATTTACTGCAAATTTTAGTCATACTTGTAGAGCCATACCTCGGTCCAGTAAAAGGATCAAATACAATATTAACAACATATCGGAGATAACCTCAGAGAGTCTACTTTCCATAAAGGTTGGCCTCATGAGTTTTTATGGTCGAGAAGTAGGTCAAATGGTCATTACAAAAACAGTGACGAATTTCAGTTTTTGTTTTTATTTTTCTAAAAATACTTAGACACTGAGTTAGAGGCTCTAAGTCACGTGGAAGTTAGTTCAAGTATAATCGCGTGTAATCTCTGAATTTTCGGCTAAGGTCATAGTGAGAGGGTCTAAAAGGGGTAGATGAAGTCAGAAAAGGGGACAATGGAAAAAAAAGGGGAGTTAGGTACTTAACGCCATACTTTTAGAAGGTCAGATTATGGACCAATTTTTATACACTTGGATAATTAATTTCTAAGAATTTATAAAAGGGTAGTGACTTGAGAGACTATGAGAGGTTCATAGGACAAATATGTAGCATGAGAATTTTGTTTGAATTATGGGAGTGGTTAATATGCGTTTAGGTCGACCAGTGAGAGCAAAAATTCTGCTTAAAAACTAGAAAGTAAGGAGTACATTTATGTAAAATTGAATGTAAGTAAGAAAGGGTAAAGGATTTTAAATGACTAAAGTACTATTATCGATACCTAGTTAACCATCATAGTTAAGGTTTACATCATTTTGGGTTGAATGCCTAATGATGGTAACTAATAATGTGTTTTAATTGTTAAATTTTTCCCATGAAATTTTAATATGTTATTGATTGGATCTTTGGAAGCAAGCATCAGGGAGTTTAAATAGTCCCCACTTTAAACGTTTTTTAACATTAATGGAAATGATGCTAAATGTGTTTTGAATTTGCTGGATTTATGTTGTGTCGGTAAATGGGGGGGGGGGGGGTTTCCCCCCCACCCCCTCAAGTGGACATTATTGATTGCTATTGACTTATTATGCATTTGAATGTGGTTTACTTTGTTGTTCTATATTGACATGTCCAAGTGTTATGATTTGGGATCGGGGAGTACACCTACTCAATAATAGTAAATTGGGATCGGAGGGGTATGCCTACCTAGTATTGTTGGTCCAGGCCTAAGTATAAGCTTCAGCTGGTAGACTTTTAGGTGCGTAAGTGACATATGGGATCGGGGGTAACGTTCCTACCCAGTTGTTGAAATAGGATCGGGGGTAACGTTCCTACCCAGTTGTTGAAATGGATCGTGGTAACTCCTACCGCAGTTGTTGAAATGGATCGGGGGTAACGTTCCTACCTAGTATGTGGATTGCATGTTAGCATAAGTTCATATGTTGCATAATTATCCTATATTGTTTTGATAATCGTAGTAATTGGTTTTGAAAGTTTATTAATGTGAGTCTTAAACCTATGACTCTCACCAACGTTGTGTTGACTTTAAAGCATCATTTTCAGGTGAGCATGAAATGAAATACGATTGAAAGAATGCCTAGTAAGAGACCTAGGAGTCATGAAGATTTCTATTTCGTGTTGAATATTTGCATTATTGAATTTGAATAATTGTTCATTCTTATTCTATTCGAGAACTTTTCGTTTCATCAATAAAGACTCTTTTGATTTTTGGTTAGTTTTGGTTTGTTTTATGACACAATGTTGTCTTTTGCTTTAATTAGCTTTCATTTTAGTATTCCTCTATAAGAACATTCATGTGTTGTAATGATATACATTCTTTTTACGCCCTCGTGTTTTCCATCTCCTTGCGGGGTTGACAGTCCGACAGTCATACGTACATGGTTATAAGAGGATACACCATATTGATGTCTGGGAAGACAGACTCTATAAAAATAAATTAAAGACTGTCCGGGTTGTCTCCTGAGAAGCACTTTTCTTTACAGCGAAGTTAGACTTTTTTTCAGCTTCCTTTACTCCGCCCTTGTCACCAACCATCCTTCGTCCATGTTACAAAAGATTTCTTGATAAGCGTGACATGCATCTTTATTGGTTCTTGTCAAATCATCGTATTCATACTCCTTTATAGAAACATACTCTTCTTCCTGTCCAAATGAATACTTGATCATCTCAAACCTTTTAATTTCGCAAACCGGCGGCACTTGAGCGGTATCATTAAACAAACCACATCATCCTTTATCTTCTTGTTCCTCTTCATCCTGAGCATTACAGTAGTAGTTTGTGTATGGTCCGTGTATGTGATCCCTCCAATTAGTAAATGGAGAATATTCATGATCTTTTACTTTCCACCAATAATCTTGAAGCTTTATCAATAATTCATAATCAAGTTCGTGAAAGTTTCCAAAACATGTTTTTAACCATGCGCAAAAATTTATTGCACTTTGAGTAGCATCTCCCCATGACTTTTCATATATGGCCGTTTGCTTCAAGGCTTCTTTTTTTAAACTGCCGTCTATCAAATCATCATACCACTCATGATCTTGAAAGTAATTCATGTAACCAACTTGAACCATCCCCGATAATTCTCCACCATTACAGAATCCATCATCATTCGAACTGCAGGTGGGCCACTTAGCTTTCCCATTCTTGAAACGGAAAGGTTCGTAAATATGATCACATATTTCATAAGGTACTCCATTTTCAAACCATGGTTCATCAAGTTCATTATTCAATTCGTTCTCATAATCTTCATAAGTCTTGGTTCTTTGAATATCGTGAGTAAATAATTCCATATCAACCTTGAGAAGATACTTAAACTCGTTGAACTTTGTGCACAACGGTGTTTCATAGTCGAATAAGTTGGTTTCTAACCTGAAGATTTCAGCGATTTCATGTTCATCATCATTATTAGTTTTCTCAAGATCAGAAAATCCCTCATCAATAACTTCTTTTTGATTATCACCTTTTTTCTAAAGATCCCATAAGACTTTCTTGGTGAATGGATCCATCATCATATGGTTAGCAAATTTCAAAGCCATACCATTCTTCAAACATAGTATTGGTCGGATCTCTTTTTGCTTCAGTCCCATTAACCGTAATACTTGTGATCCTTGAATAATAATTTGCTCGGTTTTTAGTCACGAATTCTTCCATAGCTGTTTTCGTCTTAATTTCTGTCATTACTTCTTCAATCTACTCAGTCTGATTAGTACAATCTGTAATAAAGGTAAAAATATCAGCAGGATTTGCTCAGAAGAAAGGTAATACAGAAAATCAATCACGAAAATCAAATACGAATAATCAAATTTTGTTGTTATATCAGATGATCGATATGCCGTATTCAATTGATTTGAATACGCCGTATCAGTCTGCTGAATGAGATACGTTGTATTGGTAAAGAAAGTTAGATACGCCGTATTCAATTAATCTGAATACACCGTATCAGGTTATCGACCAGAACAGTGTATAGAAAACAATAAAACAAACAAAATAAAACAAATAAATAAACAAACAAACAAATACAAACAAATATACAGAATTTTACACTGATCTAAATTACACTAATTCTGGGAGTTAAGTTAATCTAAGGTTAAAACCAAAATATTAAATAAAAGTAAAGATTAAACAACTTCACTCCCCGACAGCGACGCCAAAAACTTGATGTGTCGTTGTGTGTAGGTAATTATTTGTTATCAAGTTTTACATTTATATTTTGCCGACTTTACCTAAAACAACACTTTAACGGGAGTGTACCCGATCAGATGTAGCTTCGTTGGTAAGTAGGGTGTCGATCACTAAGAGCGAGAACGTTAATCTTTTATTCTATCAATATTTTGGCTAACTAAACTAAGTTAATTTAAACTATGTTAGTCATAATCTATGTTAAACCTATGTTAATCCTAATTCTAACGGATAAAGGGGGTTTTCAGTCTGAGAGACTGGCACAGGTTTTGTGGTAACTTAGATCAATTTAAAACACAATAACACACGCAAGCAGATAATCAAAAGATAGAAGAGCGGTCTAGCCAAATATAAGAAAACTGTATTAACCATGATTAATCCAATTAAAACGTTGGTTTGTTTATTTTAGTGCAATGAATGCTTATCTCAAGGCGGCATATCATTCCAAGATTTAGGCGGTACTTCTTCCTAAATTCTAGACACGTAGAATTCTATCACAATTAAACGCATCCGCATAAAGCATCCTATTCGCTGATTATAATCTATCTTAGGATATTAATAATGGTGATCTTATTAAACCCTATCTCATGGAGACTTTACCTACTTACTGCTTAAAGGCAATTTATATTCTAGTAGTCCACTGTCCAAGTCTTTATCAAAGGAATCAGTATGTTATTTTTTGGTCCCAGTTCACCTAATAGTCCAACTTGTTCACATAAACCAAAGGTAAAGATAGGGCATTACTTATGATCCTATTATTCTAGATATATAAATCACTATATGGAGAGTCATCCCGGCATCTAGCTAACTTGTTCGGTATCACTAGATCCAGTTGAATGATACGTCGCATACAAAAGCACGTAAACAAGTATAAATTGATAAACGTAAATAACGATCAACGATAAATTAAGCAGTCGATATAAACAAACCAAACATTTAAATCTTCATAATCATGGTTAATACCCAAGGGTATTAGCCTTTAATCATTGTAATTAATACAAGAATAATCAATCAACCAAGGTAAACTAACCGAGTTAAACGAATGATACTAAAAATCAAACAATTACTAGAGTATAGGAGATTACAAGGTGTTTCCTATAGAATTAATAGCTTTGCTTGACCTCTTCTGCTCTTCTTGTCTTCTGAAAATCGACTTTTATGGTTAAGGTATCAAAAATATGATAAAGCACACCTAAAACTCATTTTTAGATTTTCTATTTATACTGTTTAGAATTTGGTCAATACGCCGTATTGGTTGAAGTTAATACGGCGTATTGGAAGTTTCTTGGAGTAAGGACCACGTTCAATATCTTTCAGAATCTTCATATACTATATCTTGGATACGGCGTATGGAAGTCTTTTGGATACGGCGTATATGTCTTTGTTCTTTGTGGTTTCTTGTGAAGTGAAGACACAGATACGCCGTATCTCCCTTGATGGATACGGCGTATAGAATGTCAGAATCAGTTTCTTTAGATTTCTTCGTTTAAGCTCCAGAATGCGTGTCTTTTAGCTAATCTTCACAAAGTACTCCATAATTACTGCAAATCTCAAATATAAATAATTAAGTAACAATTATTGCAATATTTATACAAAATGGGTAATTTACATGGGATAAATGATGCTATAAAAGTGATGTTATTTGATGTCATTAAGGTTTTAGGATCTTCTTGAAAACAGGCGCATAGACAAACACTAAACATGACGTCCGATCGACTAGCCGTTAGGTAGAGAAGGCTACCAATCATGCCACGATACTTTGTGTCGTCAACGGATTCCTCTTCTTCATCCCGGGTGAGTTTGGGTTTGGATGACATAGGAGTTTTGATTGGTTTGGAATCTTATAGGCTAAATTTCTTGAGCATTTCCTTGATATATTTGGATTGGTTAAAAAGGATGCCATCTTCTAGTTGTTTGATTTGTAGACCGAGGAAGAAATTCAATTCACCCATCATGCTCATCTCGAACTCGTCGTGCATGATTTTTGAAAAATCATGACAAAGGTCTTGACAAGTTGATCCAAAGATGATGTCGTCCACATAAACTTGGATAATGATGATATGTGAATCCTTTTTCTTGGTAAATAGAGTGTTATCTACCAAGCCCATGGTGTATATTTGGTCAAGAAGAAAGGCCTTGAGTCTATCGTACCAAGCTTTGGGTGCTTGTTTAAGACCATAAAGAGCCTTTTTGAGTTTGAAGACATGGTTAGGTTTTTCAAAATCAAAAAAGCTGGGAGGTTGAGCGACATAGACTTCTTCGTTTATGAAACCGTTTAAGAAAGCACTTTTGACATCCATTTGAAAAGGCTTGAAGTCATGTGCACAATCATAAGCAAGGAGGATTCTTATAAATTCTAATCTTGCTACAGATGCACAGGTTTCATCGAAATCTATTCCTTCTTATTGGTTGTATCCTTGTGCAACGAGTCTAGCTTTGTTTAATGGTTTATTTTCCTTGATTTCTATGTCTTCTATTTGGTTTTCTATGATTTGAATTTCAATGATATCATCATCTACTAGAGGTGATGACTTTGGAGGTGGGCTTTCGTCGAATCTCACATTTAGAGATTCTTCGATCCTTGTGGTTTCTTTGTTTAGAGTTATATATGCTTACTATTAGGAGAGTAACCAAGAAAGACACCTTCGGTGGATTTAGGGTTGAATTTGGTAGATTAATCTTTAGTATTAAGAATTAAACATTTACTACCAAATACCTTAAAATATTCTAGAGAGGGCTTTTTACCTTTGAAAATCTCGTAAGGAGTTTTTCCGAGGAAAGGTCTAATTAAGATCCTATTTAAGATATAGATGGAGGTGTCGACGACATTACACCAAAACTTTTGAGGGATTGATTGTTCATTAAGCATGGTTCTACTCATTTCTTGCAAAGTTCAGTTTTTACGTTCAACTACCCTATTTGATTGTGGAGTATGAGGAGCCGAAAAGTTGTGAGTGATACCACTAGCATCATAAAATGCTCCAAATTGTACTTCATTATCAAATACCCGACCATGATCCGTGCGGATTGAAATAATGAGACAACCTTTTTGAACTTGAATCTTTTTACTCAAAATTTCAAAGTGGTCGAATGCTTCATTTTTGTGTTTTAAAAATCTTGTCCATGCATATCTTGAGTAGTCATCGACAATAACCCAAGTGTAGAAGTTACCTCCATAACTTTGGATAGCCAATGGACCAAATAAGTCCATATGTAAAAGTTCTAAACATTTTGTAGTTGAAACCATGTTTTTAGCCTTATGGCTGCGTGTACTTGCTTCCCAATATTGCAAGCGTCACAAAAATGATTTTCAAATTTTAGTTTTGGTAAGTTTTTAACAAGCTCTTTGGATGATAGCGATTGAATAAGTCGCATATTGGCGTGACCCAATCTTCGATGCCATAAAGTCAAAGTATCATCCATTGAGGTTAGGCAAAGACTATCTTTTGGTGAGTTGCCCATTTTCATTACATAAAGGCCATTTTTCCTAATCCCTCTTCCTATAGTAATGCCGTTTTTAAGTATTTCACTACTGGTTTCACTAAAGAGCACCTTGCACTTTTTATCGCATATTTGACCTATACTAAGTAGGTTAAAGCTAAGATTTTCTACATGACTAACATCATGAATAGTTAGGGAGTTGTGAGTAATTGTTCCTTTTCTGATGATCTTGCTTTTAGTGTTGCTACCAAACACTACATTACCTCCATTGATGGCTTCATAAGTGGAAAAGAGATCTTTGTTGCCCGTCATGTGTCTTGAGCATCCACTATCCTTGATCCATTCATCCGATTCTAGTTTGATTTTTAGACGTACCTAAAATCACAAGAAAACTCAAGCATTTGGTCCCTAATATCTCATGGGTCCGTTAGCGTTATACATACCGTTTGGTTGGTTCATGTATGGGTATGGTGGACAAGATCCCCATGGACCAAAGTTAAGGGTTGAAACTGATAGCCTTGTTGTGTCGGATAGTTTCAACCAACTTGATGGTAGTCTCTTTTCGGATATAGTGTGTTGGTTCTCCTATGGGGTGTTTTAGGGTGTGTTTGGATTTTACTTTTTCCAAGTCCTTGACTAAGTTTTAGGATTGGTGTTTGTTTTACATTCCTTACAGGAGTGTTTGATGAAGGTTTCCAAGTTATTTGTACCCAACTATTTCTTTTAAATACGTTAGATTCCAAAATTTCAGATTCCTCTGCAGAGGGCCGGTTCCTTTCATTTGAACTGGCCGGTTCTCTTGCAGAGGGAACCGGCACCGCCGGTTCTACAGTAGGCGTTTCTTCATCTACAGGACTTAATTTTTTGGTTTTTGTTTTGCTAGTAGAAGCTATGTCTTCTGTGAATCCTAGCCTATGTTTATCTTTCAGTGATCTTTGGTTATCAATCATTTCTTGCAGGAAGTAACTACTACTTTCGAAATTAGCTAATTTTAAAGATAGTGAATTTACCTTAGATCTAAGTTCAGCACAAGTTTCACATTCGATACGCACAAGCCTCGTTTTTTAATAACTCATTTTTTTGCTTTTAGGTGTTTGTTTTTGTTGATTATCCTAAGACTAATCTTACACAATTTATTATACTCATTTTGCAATGATTCACTATCTAAAGATGAACTACTATAGTAGGGAGTGTCGGAGAGTACCTCATTGTTGTCAAGTGTCATGAGACAAATTTCATCCTTCTTGGAGTCTTCCTCACTATCGCTCCAACACCCAACAACGAATGCCTTTTAATCGTTGTAGGAGTGTTTGGGACAATCACTTATGAAGTGATTTGGATCTCCACACTTAAAGCACCTTCGGTCTTCTTTCTCCTTTTTGTCTTCCTTTATTTTCTGGAAGTTCTTTTTGTCGTAATGAGGTTGACGGACAAATTTCCATCTTCTTCTAAAAAAACTTTTTGAAGTCCCTTACCAAATTGTAACACCCGTATCCCAATGAGGTATTATATTATAATATAAATAATGATATTTAATTGTTTAGGATGTATTTTATATGAAAATGGTAAGTTATAGATTAGAAATAAATAAATGTAAAGTTATCTAAATAGTAATGCCTAAAGTAGGAGGAATAAGACTTGAGGGGTTAGATTTGTCAATAGGTCAAACTTTATTACTTAATTATCTAAATTAAGAAAATATCTGGCATTCTAGACATTTCCTGAAGGTGTAAGTGTGTGTTTGGGTCGACATTAAAAAGAAAGAAGAAGAAATCATAGTTTTTGCAAAATTAGATAAAAATTCATCAAGAAGAAAGGACAATTAAGCTAGTAGGAATCCTTAATTTCATCCTCCATAATAAGTAAGTGAAATCCCCAATTTGAAAATTAGAGTTTGTGTGTTGGTTTTGGGTTTTATGATTAGAGATAGTTAAATTATGAATACTAATATTAGTTAGTTGTTATTAAGGTTAATTACCCCATAGGAAGCAAATGAGGAAATCAAGCTTTGAGTTTCATGTAGAATTTTAGAAGTAAACTCAAGGTAAGTATATTGACTAATCTTGATAATGTTATCATAATCTCATTTTAATGAATTATGATGTTTATGAATTAATGTTTCAAGGAGTTGTAAATGTTAATTAGCTTGGATCCAATGCTAGTGTTAGTATTATTAATGATGTTAAGCATAATATGTATGCTTGTTTAAGGTAGCTGATAATGGATAATAAGTACACCCATTATATGTTATAGCTAGTTACTAACTAGTTATAAATTGATAAAACACTGATTAGTCCATATACCAGCTAAGCGTTTTGCTTACGGAGTTGTTGTTTTATGTTTTTGTAGGATCAGTGTGTATGATGAAAGGTAAGGAGGATGAAAATAGCTTGGGCCATAATGAAGGTACATTTGATTTGCAAGTAAAGGCCTACTCGTGGATCCAGGAACAAAAATGAACTAAGCCCCAGTTGTGAGACAATGTTTTTTTTGGGGTTTATTTCTCATGTTAACCTTGGGTCTTTATTTTGTAAGTCTTCATTATCGTAGTCTCATTGTCTGAAAGTGTTTGGATATAGTGATGGGCAGTCCATGCTAAAGAACAATGTAGTTGAGTTCATGTGATGTAGGTAACTACAAGTGTATTAGTAATCAACCAAACTTAACTGTTTTGAATGTTATAAGTCACCATCTTGTATGGTCAGATCTTAGAAGTTATGGTAACGATATTACACCCTTTAGTTAAGTGTGTGTATGTATGGGAACTACTTATTGGTGTAATGGGTTAATGTGGGATTATGTAGTGAATTTTGATCTGTTTTGGTAAAACATGTCTTTGTGTAATGTAAGTGTCGAAACTTTACATCTTTATAAGCTCTATGTTGTTATGAATGATTCTGGAAAGTTTTATGAAATATCGAGTTAGGGAAGTTAGTTTTCTGGAAAATAATACGTTTTGGGCTAACCAGACAGCACGAGCCACCCGGTTGGATTTTTAGCCGCTAGGCTAGCTTTTCAGCCACCCGGCTGCTGGCCAGCCATCCGGCTGGAGGGTTCTATAGTTTTCTGAATTTTGTTTTTGACGTAAAATCTAAACCGTAAAGAGTTACAAGTTGTTCCTTATATCGTTGTAAAGCTTATTAGGTCTACTTTATGATAATAAAAATTCCAAGGGTTAATTGGTAATGTAATTTTATCAGTTTGTTAAGAAATGACATAAGGTCATTCCTGGTCTTACGTTTTTATAAAAGTTAAAAAAAATTTGGTCATTTTGAGTCTGGTAAAGGGACGTTTCAACTTGGCATCAGAGCCTTGGTCTAAGAGATCTAGGATGTCACGTTAGGATTTCCTAGGCTTAGACTTTTTAGGTGTGTTAGAGAAAAGGCTAGGTAGTGTGTGTATAGTTTATGCGACTTTTGAAGATATATATGTAGAGTATTTTTATGATTACGCTTGGCCACCGTAGTGATAAAAATATGATACATATGTATAATTGAAATCATTGGGACTATACATTTAAGATTAGTATAGGATTGGTTAAGAGTATGAATTTAAAATGTTATTAATGAGAATTAGTAGGTCTATGACTGTGCTTGATAGTTTTAAACTCTTATTTTCAGTAAGAAGGGAAGATGGTGAATGCACGTCAAAAGGAAGTTTTAAAAGCCTCAACTTCCAAAGGAGCCGAGCTTTTGGCTAGTGATGCGGAGCATGATGATAGGGATAATGGGTCTTCCTCTAGCTCTGAGGACCTCAATTTTAGATGGTTCACGGATGAGGAGACAAAGGATTTAAGCTCAATGATAAGACAACAAGTAGGAAAGACAATTAAAAATGTGATGCCTTACCTCATTAGTCAAACAACCGACAATCTTAAGGAGATAGTTCGAAAGGAGCTAGAAGAGTTTAAAAAGGGAGGAATTATGAACGACTTTAGAAATGAGATGGAAACCTATCGTGATTTTACGGCATGTGATGTGCCAAAGTTTTTATGGAGTACTTGATCCAATCGCTAGTGCTAGATGGCTTGTTGCCGTCGAAGGTGCTTTCCGCACTAGTAATTGTAAGGAGAAAAACAAAGTTAATTTTGCTTCAAACTTCCTTCGTGATAGTGCTAAGATGTGGTAGGAAGGAAAGGTTTGCGAGAAGGGTGAGGAATGGATAGGAGCATGTACATGGAAAGAATTCAAGGAGTTGTTCAACACCGAATTTACTCCCGCTGAAGAAATTGATAGAATCCGAGAATAATTCTAAACCCTTACGTAAACTAATAAGACGGTGAATGAGATATGGAAGAAGTTTAATGATTTGATTCGCTATTGTCCCGAGTACCATGGAAGTGAGAAGCTTAAGGTTAAAAGATTCCAAAGAATGTTACGTGATGATATTAGAAAGGTAATCTCTCCTTTCAAATGTACTACTCTAGATGATCTTCTGAGTAGGGCTCGGGTGAGAGAGACGGATTTGTTAAGGAAAAGAAATAAGGAGGAGGCTAAGGAGACCAAGAGAAAGTTAGAATTAGGAGATCGAGACGCCAAGAAGCCTACACATGATCAAAGCTAAAGAAGTGGTGGAACTCAAATCAAGACACCGTGTAAGAAGTGTCACAAAACTCATCTTGGAGTATGTCGAGCAAACTTACCAGGTTGCTACAAGTGTTGTCACACCCCCAAACGGGGCATGGACGAAAACACGTGTTCGGGGGCGTGACGTCATAATATACATCACACAAGATCAAGTAAACGCTACTACATGGACGTTTGATAAAACATGACTCGTTGCTTTGATTAAAATAAAATAAGTCTTACAATATTCTTAACATAAAAACAACGAGTATTTAAATTTAAAGATAAATATTCTTGAAAGACACCCGGAAATGCATGCAACATCAAACAGGACCTCGAGAATAATCCAGCTAAGCACCTGAGAAAACATGCTTAAAACAGTCAACATAACGTTGGTGAATTCATAGGTTTGAATTTAGTAATAAGAGTGGACCACAAGTTCACAGTACGCATGCGACAGTTATAACAGATATAACTCCACTAAAAGTAAATTTACGGTTTGCGCTAAGCATGGACACCGAGGTCGGAATTAAAGAAGCATTATTATATGCCATTTAAGAAATTTACTTGCCTAGAGGTGTCTGACCAGATCACCTAATGAAATCCGACATGGTATATATCCGTTTGTTCGTGTCTCCCGAATCTAGTAAGCGCTACTTACCCGGATAGGGATAAT
Organism: Tanacetum coccineum; assembly: GCA_026074375.1. Classification (NCBI taxonomy): domain Eukaryota; kingdom Viridiplantae; phylum Streptophyta; class Magnoliopsida; order Asterales; family Asteraceae; genus Tanacetum; species Tanacetum coccineum. The sequence continues at coordinate 94,072 of BQNB010002349.1, forward strand.
TAGTCTCAATAGATCTATTTACAACATTCGCGCTCACTTAACCAGTACGGTCGGTTAAGAAATTAACGGTTCATGATAGTTCGGGCATTAGTGGTCTATTCGCAACTTAGGCAACACGTAATCAGGAAAAGGTAACGTAAAGTAACTGTGTCCATAGTTTAAAAACAAGCAATGTTCTCACCCAAAAATAGTAAAGTAGAAATAGTAAAACGTGGGGCTATGAACTCACCTTTAGCAAATGATGAGATAAATATCAATGAAGAGATATAATGTCAAGAGGTCCTACTTGCGACCTAAATCAATGACGCGTCTTAAAAAGATGGAAAGTATACGAAACTTGTACGAATCATTTATAAGAGAAAAAGTCATCCATGAGTGTTTGTGCTATGGCTTAATTTACAAAACGTGACTAAATAAAATTATAGAGTTTTTCATTAAGTTTCGACTTTTAACTAAAAATTACCATTTTTAGTAAGTTTCTATTTTAGGAAAGTTTTTAGTTTCCGGGAAGATAATCTCGCTCGCACACTCCCGCTCGCTTCCTTCGCACGCTAACCTCCCACTTACCTCACTCCTCCCTCCCCCCCCTCCCTCTCCATCCTTCACGCCACTCTCTGTGCGCCTCACTAAGTTTAATTACATGCCTATCTTGCTAATCACTCTAAGCTAAACTTACTTATTTTAGTAACACTTAACGATTTTCTAAAATATGTTATACGACGTTTCTAATGATATAATCAATATTTATCGTTGATACTATTATGTTTCGCTCAGTGTTTTAAAAGTCATAATCATCCAAAAGCATCCGAAAACACATTTTACTTATTCACATCGAGCACACCTTTGTTATTTTGCGAAACAGTTTTAAGTTTCATTCTGGCTATATAACTCTGACTGTTTTAAATCTGATTTTACGTGTACAATATTGAATTTCTTATCTACTCAAAACAGAGATCGCCAAAAATACCTTACGCCTAATGAATACATTCTAAGCGACCAAAACCTTAAAAACATTTTCGGTCAACAACTATGTAATTTTACAAACGCTTTCGAAAAAAAATCACACAAACTTCCACAATAGTGTTTAATCTAGCCAAATCTTTCCATTCATCAACTAATCATCAACAACTAAAACACACCGAAGAAACTAACCTAATCCCGTCAATTTCTATTGTTGCACTCACTATTTCAACATAACCTTCACCAAACATCAGAAGTCATAAACATATTACTACTATTTTTATAAAAGATGTCAAAATGTTATTTCATTTCTTTTAGAAAAATTAACACAAACACCATAAGGCTTTATAGATTGGTATGTGCTTAATTACACATACCATTTTCTATCAAAAACGGACTTAAATGCACCTCAAAAACGCCTACCAAACCATACCTCATGTATTTGTATGTTTGCATTTGAATTGTGAGGGATGGATATTCAAGAAACGGACAAGAAGAAAGCCAAAAAACAAACAAAACCAAGCAACGAATGAAAAAGACAAAGTCAAATCAAAGCCAAAGTCAGTCAAAGTCAAAAAGTCAACAGGAAAGTCAACCCCGAAAAAGTCTAAAATCAAATGAAGAAAATACAACTTGAGGGACTAAAATTGCCAAACTAAGTTAATATTACAAGGGCTGAAATTGAAACGGTGGTGACAGTATTAAACTTTGGGGCCAGTTCTGCCAAACCCCTAAAGTTGTATCATAAAAAGGGCGAAGTTTACAATGAAGTTATAAGAGTGAGGGCCAAAGCTTGCTCAACTTACCAATAAATCATTTTTTCCCCGCCCAAAACTTAAACCCAAGGAACCACTCACGGCGGTTCCCTCACCTTCATTTTACCCTGCAACCCTTCTAACACCACTTGGCATATAATATTTCCCCTCCCCCAACTATCTCCCCAGCTTTATAATTGCCATGTTGGCAATCCCTCACCATTTCCAAGTAATTTCGATGGCTAGATTGACTCAAAAAGAAGCACAAGAAGATTGAATGGCTGAGATTACTTTTATCATATGTCACATTCACAAACAAAAACACCTAGTGATGCTCTCAAAAAAGAAGCACATGGTTTGAGGAAAGGCCAAGAGAGAAGAAATTCGGCTATAAATAGAGCTCCTTTTGTAAGCCTTGGAGGAAATTATTAATTTTTTTAGATTAATCTTATCTTATCTTTGTATTTTATTGTATTTTTTATTAAATAAATTTTGCATTTTATCAGTTTATTTTATGACTTGTATCTCTTTTTCGAATTAATGAGAAAGTTTTAAGTTTATGAGTTAAAAAGTTTAAGTTTTAAAATTCAACTACTTTTAGTGTTTGATTTGTGTTTTAAAATGTGGTTAAAGATGGGCTTTTCTCCCCCTCACTCAAGCTTACTTATAAGCTGTTTTCATTAAATAAACTAAACATAGGCCTAAATAGTTAAGAAAAAGTAAAAAAAATCTCACCTCATAGATTGTACCGCTCAACTTTATCGATGATTAAGCAGTTCTGGATGGGGCTTATGACTCTCAACTAGCGTATTGTTTTATACAAGCTAGTAGCTTGTAGACTTACTTTGTTAAACCCTGTTTTGGAGCAAGGGATGTTTGTAAGTTTTTTTTTTTCTTATTTTGCTTTTTTACCTTTTTAGAACTGCTTAGTAGTGCTATTTGTTAATTATATTTGCTTTATTTATGCTTTATTACGATGTTTAGGATTATCTACTTAGTTGTTAGTTTAAATAGTAACGTTGGCTCATTGTGCACATTTATTAGTTAGTACTGTTAGTTTTGAGTTAAAACTGTTAGACTGATTTAGCTTATTTAAGTGCTTATTATGATTAAACTGCTTATAATGCCTATATTTTGTTATTTGTAAATCTGTTTTACAATTTAGGATCAAATCAGCTTGATTAAAAAGAAAACTTGATATTTTGAAAAACTTTAAGGGGTATTTTCAACTCAGCAGTACTTAACCCAATAGTTAGTATGCTAGTTCTCTTTTGGGATTTATCAACTAGCAGTACTAATCAAAGCTAGCGAACTGCTAGTACTGTTGGTTCATTATTGCTTATTAGCTTATTATTCCTGCTTATTTAAGATTTGCTTAGCTTTATAGAGTAGATTAAGCCCATTTTCGTTACTGTCTTTAGTAGAGATTATTTAAGCTTGTTTGCCCGTTCAAAGTAATTTCAAGAGTTAATTAGTTTTTAGTTTTTTAGCTTATTCGTCATTCTAGTTTATTCTAGTTGCTTATTCTTATACCAGAGTGCTTATATCTGTTTTAGCCTATTTGCTTATTTCTTGTTTCATTGTGTTTTGTTAAAGCTAGCAGTACTAAACTAAAAGCTAGCAGTACTAACTCCAGTTAGTAACTGATAGTTAATACTGTTAGTATGGTTTCCTTATCCGTGTGTACTGCTGAGTTTTCCTTTGATTAAACTTAGTTTAATTGTATGTGGAATTTGTCTATATTTAGAGGTTAGTCTTGACTATATTTGGTTTGTCTTAAGCTTTCTTCTGTGTCTTAGTATCAAAGGTTTTAGTTGGTTTTTTCCATCCTCTGCCTTTATGCATGATGTAGCTTAATTTCCTTGCTTATCTTTCGTGCATTTGCTTATCATGGTTTAGTTCCCATAATCATTATCCTGTCGTATTCAACATCGATCTATCAATTCGAATTCGATTTTCCATGTCGAAGCCTCGTTTGGGGAAATTACAAGCGAGACTCCGGTGATCATAATTTCAGCTGGGACACGTTTTATTTTTTGTTGTGTGAATCTTGACCAATCCGCTTGGCTTAGAAGGTGTTTTGGTCTTGAGTGTTTGTGTTATTATTTATTATTAGTTATAGTACATATTATTGAACCGAGAATTCAAGTTGGGCGCCGCTCGTTGAATGAGTTGTCGCGGGTGGCTGAGAAAAAGCTGATTATCGTTCTGTGTTGAAGACAATTTTTGTTTGAAATCTTATGTGAAGATTTCTTACTATAAAAATATAAAAAGTACTCAAAAATATTTTTTATTTATTTCTAATAAGTATAATTATCATATATAAACAAAAGAAATAACAAAATTTTAAAAACATGTGTACTATAAAAAAGAAAATAAAATTCACAAGATTGGTAAAAATAACAAATATAATATTTCTCAATTGAGGTATTATCATAATACTTACCGCCGTGATACATCGTTGGTTCCCAACTCGAACAAAACAATTTTAATAACCTTGCCTATGAGTCTCTTACGACTGTTGCGGCTCATCGAATGGTTTAAACAAACTATAAAGTGGGTATAAGGTTGGTTGTTTCCGAGGAACTGTCACGAAAGGAGAAATTTAGCTTCGCGCTATTACATACTCCTAACGATCACCTGTGGAGGTAATCTTTTTGAAGAGCTACCGTGAAGTAAGTAGAATATATTTGGTTGAGTATGTCTTATCTCATCTGTCCGTTAAATCAATTGAGAATTAAATCATTGAAAAAAACAAAAAAATTAGATTGTAAAATTTTATTTTTTATTTTTGTTTTGTGCATGCGACTCGTTATCAAGGCACCGTAAACGTCGGACAACACAAGTCCGACAAAATTTCTGTTGACATCACAAATCTTGAGAACTCCAAATAACAATCAAGAAACTTTCCTAATCGCCTCCCATCAGTTACGAATGGACGATTATCGCTCATATGGCGCAATTAACTCGAAGCACCCACCGAGGGCTACGAGGATGCCGATCGTTGTTCCCGAATTACGCGAACATACTTTGAGATCAAGCTATGGTCTCCTTAATCTTGATCAGAACAAGCATTTTTTGGACATGATAAAGAAGACCACACATGCTCACATCCGACTATTTCAACAAGATATACTTTATGACTGAAGTTCTCGTTCGTCCACGAGTTACGTCGGTGAAGATTATGCTTTTCCCCAATGTTCCTCGAGGGAGAGCGCCCCGGATTTGGACTTGGAAAAGAGGCCCCCTCGATCGATTCTTGAAATGGGATGATCTTGTTTCGTAATATTAACAAATTCTTCCTCCCTCTAAAACACAAATCGTCGAATGACAATCACGAGATTTCTGACAAAATTTGATTGAATCGTTTATGAGGCATGGAACGATTCAATGAATCTTCTTAGGGGATGCCCGCAATCATGCCAAGGTTTTCAGGAATTTGCATCAACTCGATAAATTCTTTAATTCCTAAATTCGAATTGCCAAGAATTCATTGAACTCCGCTGGCGGGTAGTGTAACTTTTCTGGTTAATGCCCGAGAGCCTAAAAAATCATCGAGAGCAAGCCAAAGTTTGTCAATCTGAAGCAAGGCCATTGTTTCCAAAGTGAGTACGAGATGAGTCTACCCCCAAGACTCGTTTAATCCGATGATTGCATGAGTGAAAGATATGGTCTAGTAGCATTGAGATTCTCGATAAGAAAATAAACCATACTCCGCTCCCGATGTAAAAAGCAGTCGAGAAAAGTTGTGTACTTGCCGGGGGGTGGTCATTTCTTACAAAATTGTTCCAAGCCACCGATGGCAACAAAAAAAATTTGATCGTGTACAATATCCAAGAATTACGTGGTCAAAGCCGCCGCTAGTATTAACTAACAACCAAGGAGATGCTAGTTACGGACCTCAGATGGTTGCAAAACCAAATTCGACTACATCCCCGGTTGTCTCCTATGCAAACATTCAAAACAACCAAAATCGGTGGGGATCAAGTTCAACCAAAATCGATTGTGGTGGGAACGATATTTTTTTTAACCATTAATCGGTGAGGTAATAATTTCATAGTCTTAAGGACAAGTTTTACGCGCCATCCCCAGATTAATCAACCCGGATCTTGTTTCAAGCTCTAAGTGCTTACCAAGGACTCTTACGTCGCCACGCAGCGCACCAGGTGTGTTTTAAGCCCGATTTGATAACTACGTCAAGAGAGCTTAAGTAGACGCTGGGTCATGCAAAAGTATTACCATAAACTCAAATGGCATAAAAGTGTTATTTGAACGGAACATGTATCACCTCTGAAATTCGTGAATAGGGTTATACCTGCTTCGACTTCGGGCCCGGGTTCTCTTCCAGAGCAACACCATTGCTGAAACCCGAAAGTGATGTGAGAGTATAGCGAATATCACTACACGAAGCGTGTTACCTATGAGATAAGGACCTCAGAATTTCTCGCTCCTCCTAAAGTGAGACGGAAAGAGATGAACCCGATGTGACTAAGGTTACGGTTAAACCAAGCACCGCTACGAAGATAGAACATAAGGGCGCAAACCCTTCGGTGGGTGCCGCAAACTAATGACCAATTTTGGGGTGAGCTCCCGTTGTTGGCTTGCAGAGAGGACGGTAACTAAAACCTTGCCGATATCTTCAAGGGACCGAGACAAGGAGAGCTCCGGTGAAAAAGACGATCTTCTAGCTTCGCAAAATTTAGGGAGATTTTTGGGATATACCACTCTTACGAATCTGGAGTGTTCGCGGTACGATCTCTCCTACACCTGCCCAAAATTTTGCACCAATGATTAGAAAGCTCCTTAATGCCAAGGATAGATAATTGAGTTGACAAAGACATCGGTAAACGAGAATTGCTGGCGGTTTATCCTTAAATAAACGTTTTACGAGAAACTTGGAGACCCCGATAGATTTCTATTACCGTTGTGACTTTCCGGAGTGAATGAATGCTTTGCCATCGGCGATTCTAGGTGCATAGCATAAACTCAAGCCTCTCTCCATTTGGAAATAGAACTAAGCTCCCAGCTTTGACCAAAACCCGATATGACTTCTTTTAAATTGCCGAAATTGTCTGCCAAATTTTCACTCTTTTTCCGACAATTTCTACTCACCGCAATGGATCGCTGAGGATGTTTTCGTAAAGTTGGGAAAACGTTCTATCTTTACCTGCCGATTTTGTGGTCAGTTGATTACGTTGCCGATCCTTCGGCTCCCTTAATTCTTAGAAAGACCTTTCTGAGGACGGCACGGGCCTTGATAGGACGTTTCACGGTGGAACAAATGGACCCTTAGACATGATGACCTATCCGTGACCTTCAAAGTTGGTGATACTAAAACTCTTCTACAGATTATAATTGAATCGGTTAACGAGTCGATATATTGACATTTGCTTGTGAAGAATATGTTCAAGAGTACTTGAAATTTCTGGGGAAAGTGCAATCCCCACTTCTAGCTTGAACCTTATGATCGATTCTCGCCCTCCATCTTTCACTCCCTTTCGGAGAGAAGTGATTTTCTAATGGAAGAGAGATCGATGAATTTCTTGAACATGATGGATTAATAATACCACCGGGTGTTGACGGCATCTATGATTCAGAGGGAGATACTCTTTACCTCGAGGAATTATTAAGTGTGATTAATAGTGACCCAAATCTCCCTTCATTACCAATTTGTGAAATTAATGTGTCTGAAAAGATTAAATCTTCATGTGAATGATTCTCTCCCGACTTGTATACTCAATGTCTTACCATCCCATCGTGAGTATGCGTTTTTGGAGGGTTGTGACAAATTACCATCATAATCGCTTAAAAACTTAAAAGAAATGGGAAATAAAACCGCCCAGATCATGGTTTTCTTAAGTCCCACAAAACTTTGCCATAGCTTGGAAGATTTCTGTTATTAGAAGGGGATAGATCCACAGTTAGTTTTGGCACCCATAAGATTTTTGAGATGAGGAAAATGCCAAACCCGTAATATCAAATTCAGAGAAGAGTTAAACCCAAATCCATGATGTTATAAACAAGATGTATCAAACTCCTGTGTGCCGGGTTTAATTTATCCTATACTCTGACAGTCCTGGGTAAGATCCCTGTATTCATTGTGTCCCTAAGAAGGGAGGGCATAATCATGGTGTAAATGTAAAGAAAGATGAATTAATACCCGCACTAGGTTGGTTACAGTCGATGGCGAGTTTAGAATCGATTACGAAAACTCAATGATGCTGCAACTCGGGTAAAGACCATTTCCCTGTGCGAATTTATGGATCAGTATGCTTGAAAGATTAGCCGGAAATGAGTACTTTGCTTTTTGGATCGGTTTCTACCTTGCTATTTTAGATAAATTGACCCACTTGATCAAGAAAAAGACTACACCTTCACTGGCCCTTAGGAAATTTTCTATCGTCGCATGCCTGTTTGGTTAGCAATGCACCTGGCACATTCCAAAGGTTGTATTGTTGCAATCTCCACGATTGATTGAGAAAGACCATGGAAGTCTTCTTCATGGGATCGATTTCTCAGTTTTCGGTGATTCTTTCTCCTCTTGCCTTTCCCATTTAGGACAAAAATGCTTTCAAAGATGTGAAGACACCAATCTTGTGCTAATTGGGAAAAGTGCCCACTTTTGTTCATAGGATGCATAGTCCTTGGCCATAGATTTCTAAATCCGGGATTGAGGTTGATTAAGGCAAAAAGTTGATGTCATTGCAAAATTACCTCATCCCACTACCGTGAAGGGTATTCGCAGTATTCTTCGGTTCTCGCCGGATTGCTACGGCGATTTATTCAGGAATTTTCCAAAATTGCCGGCCTATGACCACTCCTTTGAAAAAGAACTCCGTTTATCTTCTTCGAAAGGAATGCATTGATGCATTTGAAACCTTAGATTGAAGGTCAACCCTGCGAGGCTCCAATTATAGTTGCTCCCGAATTGGGCTATGCTCTTTATAAATTCATGTGTGATGCAATAACGTGATTTTGTGTATAGGGCAGTTCCTATAGGGCAAAGATAAGACCAAGACACTTCCAGCCGATACACTATGCAAGTAAAACTTTATGACCGCGGCTCAAAAGACATTACACTACAACCGAAAAAACGAATTACTTTACAGTTAGTGTAAGCTTTCGAGAATTTACCGGCCATATCTTGTCTAGTCCAAAAGCATAGTGTATACGGTCTCTTCGGCTGGTTCTCAAGTACTTGTTGCCTAAGCTAGGATGCTAAGCCAAGATTGCTCTGGTGGTTTTTGATGCTCCAAGAATTTTGATGTCGTTATCCGTGATAAAAAAAGATAGTCAGAAAATCTCGCCGCACGACACTTTCTAGACTTGAAAATACCATCAAAGTGAGCTCGAGAAAAAGGAAATTTCGAAAACATTTCCTCTCGAGACACTTAGGATGGTTACTTTTCGTGGTGATAATAATGCCCCGTGGTTTGCCGATTTTGCAAACTACCATGCGGGGAATTTTGTGATCAAGGGAATGTCGTCCCAACAGAAAAACAAGTTTTTCAAAGATGTCAAACATTACTTCTGGGACGACCTCACCTTTCCTATATTCTCAAGATTGCTGCTGACCAAGTGATTAGGTGTTGTGTTTCGGGGCAAAGAAGCTTTTGGACTTGTTAAAGCTTGCACAGTGACACCGGGGGACACTACGGTGCCAATATACACCGCTAAAAAGATCTTCGATTCAGGATTTTGTTGGCCCACGAATCTACAAGGAATGCCCATGACTTTTGTCACCCGATGTGACATTTTGTCAAGTCTAGGCAAATTTTGCAACGTGATGTGATGCCACAAAAACTTCTATCCAAGTTTGCGATATCTTGACATTTGGGGCATTGATTTTTATGGGGCTATAGTCCCGTCTTCAAGATGGGAACAAGTATATACTCGTGGGCAGTCAATTACTTATCAAAATGGGTTGATGCAAATGCAATCCCCCACACAATGATGCCGAGTTGTTGTTGCAAGGTTTCTTATAAACTCTACTTATCTAGATTTGGTACCCTCGTGCAATCATAAGTGATATCGGGAACCCATTTTTGCAATGACAATTTCATAAAAAGTCATGCTTAATTTCGGGAGTCACTACATCGTCTATCACCGCATATCATCACACAAAACAGTGGGCAGTTTTGAGGTATCAATCGTGGTTTAAAAAATAACTATTGAAGGACGTGGGCGAAAATCATGCCTCTTGGTCGGACAAACTGGATGACGCAATCTGGGCCTTCCGTACAACTTACAAAACACCATCGAGTGCATCCGTACAGCTTTGTATTTGGAAGGATGTCATCTACCGATTTTGAGTTAGGAGCACAAAGCCTTACTGGGCCCTTAAGCATACAAGACTTCGATATCCAAAACCGCAGTTGATCACAGGAAAGTTCAGCATCATCGAACTTAATGAAACTTCGTGATCATGCTTATGAAAAATCTTTGATCGTTATAAAGAGAAAACAAAGAGAATCCATGACTCGAAGATCAAAAATCGCGTTTTCAACGTGGGTGATCGAGTCCTCCTCTTTAACTCTAGAATTAAGGATTTTCATCAGGCAAAACTTAAGACCCGTTGGAGTGGACCATTCACTGTTACCCAAGTTTTTCCATATGGCACTGTCGAGTTATCCCAAAACTCCGGGCCAAATTTCAAAGTAAATGGTCATCGTTTAAAGCACTAATTTGGAGGGGACGTACCATACGAGTGTCCCGGATCTCCAAACGTTCCTTATTGGGACCAATTAATTTGGGGACGGGTCATGCCATAGCGAACTTAAACTAGCGCTTCGTGGGCAGGCACCCCCCATGCTTATCAGTAGTGTAATATATAAGTGTTTTTGTGTGAGGATGCTTACATTTCCATTACCCGATGTTTTGTCCAAGTTCTGTGTGCATTGTGTTGATTGTCCAGGGTTTACCGGATTGTGAAGACTCTCGTGTCGCAGTTTTTACCCTTCATGCACAAGAGTTTCACCATCCTCTCAGCTTCATTTTGGGAATCAGTATCCAAAATCTATTCGGACTAACGATTTATCTTTTGGCACATCTTAATAAATGCCTTAGAATTACCGTAGGTGTCCCCCTTTGAAACTTTCGATGGCGATGTTTAGTTCTAGTTACACGGGGGAGAATCTTCGATTTGAATTTTGCCATGCAGCCGTTTGTTATCACGTAATCCCGTTTTTACCACCAAAATTTTTGCAAAAATACCAAAAAAATGAAAAAATTTAAAAATTTTCAAAAATAAAATAAGTGTTTTGTCACAGTTTTGACTTTCCTAATGGGTAGAATGAGAATAAATTTTGACTCGATCGGGCGTGTTGAGCCCTAGCTTTGTCCTTAAAACCAATTAATAAAAGGAAGTTTCTTAGGCTTAAGCATACGCGGATCCTTTCACTTAAGGATTTTAAATTTGCGAAGAACGAATAATGATGGTGTTATTTACAAGTTAGGGATGCTAAACAAGGATTAGTTTGGAAATCTTTACAAAGCTTATAAGTGTAACTTGTAACTTTTTTCTACCAGAAGCTCTTAAACCTGACTAAGAACGGTGCTTAATTTGCTGTATCTATAAACTGACATTTTCTAAAAGAAGCTCTTTCGGAAACGAAAATATTCATTCTTAGTGTACTTCAGTTTTATACTTTGAGTTTCTAAACGAAATTTTCTCTATTCGGAAATATAAAAAAAATGATTATTAAAAATGAAAAAATACTTAATGAATAATTTAAACGGATGCGCTGATAAAGGTTTTACTGCATCTTGCACGGCTCAAAACTGATGTTGCCAGTCTTTCCAAAACAAGGCCCATAGTGAGATAATAAATGCCAAAGTGCATTCGTAAGTGTTATCAATAAGAAACCGTCGTCAGACTAAGTCACTACATCTTGTCGGAGGCGTGGCCGATGTTGTAGTCATGTAAATGATGACGGTATTATAGTATGTATATAGCAATAAATGAAAATTTAATAGTTAAGATTTCTTTTTCTAAACTCAAGTATAATTTTGAACTAAGAATAACTTGCTTTAAGACTTCAAAAGTTGTTGGTTGCCGTCGGTAGATTAAGATTCGATTAAGTATTCTCCGTGGTGGTGTCAAAACCTGGGCACTTAGCTGATAAGGCTCTTGGGACGTTCGAGAAGAAAGGTCGCCTACATGGATTATCGCACCAATGAGATCATAAATTTTTGATGTTTGCGTGTCTTTGAGTGGTATTGTTTATTTAGCGGTAAAATCTACGAAAATTCGGCACTAAAAGGGTGGAGTATCCTGCTATTACATTTGCGAATACATTCTCCTGTGGGGTCTCACCTGATAACCTAAGTCGAACTCGGCAGGGGATCTATCAAAGAATATGCTGGTTGGGTGGGTGATCTAGTTTTCTACCAGATTTTTCGGAATAACTCGTGTATGCACATAAGCTATACTACTTTCTATAATTGTCGATCTAAATTTAAACTTAAAATTAAGCACATCACTTAATGAATAAATTGTTGCGATGCGAAATTTTGTAAAGTTGACAAGTCATAGTTATAACTAGTGTTAGCATCTTTACTTGTACTTAACGGTGATTTCGTTTTTTACGCTTAGCTTGGGTCTAGTGAAAAATTGGGAACGATGAATTTATCCGTCAGGACATCCATAGATTATTCTATCGGCGCTTCTCATTCTATGATCCCAATGTTGATAAAATAAAGGAAGTCAAATAGGTAGTTAAGAAAAGAAAAAGGAAAATCTAAAAATATTAAGGATAGTTAGTGTACATATAAAAAATAGTGAAAACGGAACTTGTCGAAGCTATTGATTCTTTTGTTCCCCTTGACGAACACTTTGCTACTTTTTGAGAGTAATAGTCGAGGGGGTTCGAGATTATTTGTTTTCTGAGTGTTTTACTTCATAAACATTGCGTGAGGGGATACGATACAATTATCTTGTAGTATGGGGGATTTTGGTATGTCGACTTATTACACATACCATTTCTATCAAAAACGGACTTAAATGACTAAAAACGTACCATAAATACATTGTATTTGTATGTTTGGCATTTGAATTGTGCAGGGATGGATATTCAAGAAACGAACAAGAAGAAAGCAAAAAATAAACAAAACCAAGCACGGAATGGAAAAGACAAAGTCAAATCGAAGCCAAAGTCAGTCAAAGTCAAAAAGTCAATAGGAAAGTCAACCCCAAAAAAGTCTAAAGTCAATGAAGAAGATACACTTTGTGGGACTAAAATCGCCAAATCTCAAGTTATATTACAAGGGCTGTGAAATTTATACGTATGAAGTAGAACATTTAGGCCAGTTCTGCCAAACCCTAAGTTGTTATCATAAAAGGGCGAAGTTTACAATGAAGTTAATAAGAGATGATGGGGCCAAAGCTGCAACTTACCCAAACAACTATTTTTTCAGCCCATACTAAAACCAAGAACCCAAGTAACGCGGTTACCTTAACCTTCTTTTACCCTGCAACCCTTCAACACCATGGATAAAACATTTTCCACATCCTCCCACTATCTCCCCCTGTCTTTATAATTGTCATGTTTGGCAATCCCTCACATTTCCAAGTAATTTCGTCTAATTTTATTTTACTAAACTAGATTTTTAATTTTCCTAACTACTAACACTTAAAGATATAAATACGTATACATAAAATACGTACACAGATAGAATTATACCATCATTTTCATTGTCACTAAAATGTGAACAAAATGAAATGCCCATAATAACCATAAACTCAATCACAATGAGACGATCACGCTCCATGGATTGGTAGCCAAACTCACATAAGATCACATAAACACATAATTATTATAGAACATAATAATATTCAAGTCAATACTAATGGTTTGACTAACCTTCTCAAAGCACATTTCTCACAAAGCCACGAAGGCTCAATTCAAAGAAGCATATTATATGCCAATCAAGAAATTAACTGCCCTAGAGGTATCTGACTAAGATAATCTAGTGAAATCTGACTTGGTATGTATTTGTTTGTTCGTGTCTCCCGAATCTAGTAAGCGCTTTTACCCGGATAGGGATAATTAGTCCCAATAAATCTATTTACAACATTCGTGCTCACTTAACCAGTACTGTCGGTTAAGAAATTAACGTTTCATGATAATTCGGGCATTAGTGGTCTATTTACAACTTAGGCAACACGTAATCAGGAAAAGGTAACGTAAAGTAACTGTGTTCATAGTTTAAAAACAAGCAATGTTCTCACCCCAAAGTAGTAAAGTAGAAATAGTAAAACGTGGGGCTATGAACTCACCTTTAGCAAATGGTGAGATAAATATCAATGAAAAGATATAATGCCAAGAGGTCCTACTTGCGACCTAAATCAATGACGTGTCTTAGAAAGACGGAAAGTATACGAAACTTGTACGAATCGTTATAAGAGAAAAAAGTCATCCATGAGTGTTTGTGCTTTGGCTTAATTAACAAAACGTGACTAAATAAAATTATAGAGTTTTTCGTTAAGTTTCGACGTTTAACCAAAAATTACCATTTTTTGTAAGTTTCTATTTTAGGAAAGTTTTTAGTTTCGGGACGTTAATACCATCCTCTATATTTGCTAAATCCATTTTTCCTTAAATGCACTAGAGAATCCTAAACGTTTAACTTACATGCCTATCTTGCTAAAAGTCACTAAACTTACTATTTTTAGTAACCTTAACGCTTTTCCTAAAATATGTTAACGACGTTTCTAATGATACAAATCAATATATATGTGATACTATATGTTTCGCTGGTGTTTTAAAAGCTCAAATCATCCCGAAAGCGTCCGAAAACTTAATTTACTATTCACATCAGCACCTATATTACTTATTTTGCCAAAAAATGTTTCAAATTTTATTTGGCTATAACTTGTCCGTTTTAAGTTTGATTTTAGTGTACAATATATGAAAATCTATCTACTCGAAACGAGCTCTCCAAAAACTACTTTTACGCTTAATGAAAACATTTCTAAGTCGACCAAATCCTCAAAACAATTTTGGATCAGCAACTATGTATTTCACAAACGCTTTCAAAAATCACATTAAACTTCACAATAGTGCCTAATCTAGCCTAATCTCCATTCACAACTAATCCACAACAAAACCACACCTAAAGCTAACCTAATCCCTTCATTTCTATTGTTGCAACTTACTTTTCAACTCACCTCACCAAGATCATAAAGTCATAAACATATTACTTCCATTTTTATAAAAGATGTCAAGATGTTATTTCATTTCTTTTAGAAAAATTAACACAAACACCATAGGACTTTATAGATCTATGCAAGAACATAAGTAAATAATGAATGAAAGTAGAAATGAAAGCATAAGTTTCAAAGTAAGCTTACAAAATGAAGAACAAGCTTAAGAAATATGATAGAAGATGATGGAAGACTTGGATCTTGAAAAACCCCAAATAATAACCAAACCCTAATTTGTATATCTTGAATTAAACCCTTAAATCAATGAACCAATACTTGAAATCACCCTAAATAACCTTAGATATGAACTTAGTATTCTTAGATCTTGCAAGAAATCAAAGATATAGAAACCCTAAAGAGGGTGTTTGTTGCCGTGAGCAAGGCGAGGGAAAAAGAGAGAGATAAGAAATTTTGATGAGGCTAAGAAATGAAGTATGACCTAGTGTGTGTTATAGTGAGGTATTTATAGGATAAGAGATAGTTTAGGGTTTTCTTGGTTTGTAGTATCAAGTGACTAACACACATAAAAGTGTGTGTGCCTTGCTCGGCCGAACACAACCACAAGGACCAAAGGGTTCAAATTTTTGGATCATGGTTCATTCTAGGTGCATTAGTTGGTCAATATACAAGTCAAACTATTACAATAGTGTAAGAGGTCACATGAAGGAGTTAGCATGGTAAGTGTGCATGAGAATGACACTCTCATGTGTCACTATCTTGCATATGTAAGATCACATGAACTAGTTTTATAAAAGATGTTCTTGTATTTAATTTAGGATTTAAAGTGTTTTGGTTTGGGGGTTTAGGCGTACGAATTTGTCCAGGGGGGAATGAACACAAATTTTGACTTATCAACACGAGATGAACGATAACTAAAGTTTACACGAAAAGATTTCGGGTTTTCGGGGTTCCGTTTGATCAAAAACGCGAAAAACGTAGATTATACGCTAAAACGTAAAAATAAGTATCGGAAATGATCGTAAACTACAAAACACTTAGAAAAGACAAAATAATGCATATAATATCTAGACTAGTCAAAATCCGAAATTTGAACGCGTTCGATGATGTTTTTCAGATTTACGCGGGTTTACTTCCCGGTAACTGCCAGATTTAAACGTAACGTATAAAAGTCAAAATTAATGATCGGAAAAGTTTAAAATATTGACCTGAAATTTATAGGGTGTGACATTGAGACAAATATTTAGGGGAGAGTAACTTTGATGGGCTTTTGATTCCCTTGCCTCGAAGCTCCTCTTCTATAGGGTAGTCGGTGGACGCGAAATTCAATTCAGTCGTGGGGTTTCCTGCAGTGTTACGAGTGGGTGTGTCATCAAGCTTTTCAGAAACGGTCTTCCATAAAAGATTAATTTTACTAATCATGTCGTCTTGCTGTTTCCCAAGTTGAGTTTCGAGGCTAGACAGTCTCCTTTCTTGATGAGAGTCAAAATCGATTAATGCCTTTTCAAGCTTCATTTGGTAACTAGATGAGTAGGTGGAGAATGAGCCATTCTGGGGGCTATTGAATGTTTGGGCGTATGCCCAGTTAAAGTTTGGCTTCCCCTTCTAAGCATTGGTGGCTTCATTAAAGCTTCTTGGTCTTTGGTTCATAGTGAACTGCTTACCTCTTGCTTCATCGGTACGCGAGGATGCATATTTAACAAAAGCTTGCTCGAGATTTTCCATGCAGTACTGAGTGTCGTGGGGACCACTACAAATCTCACATTAAGAAGTGATTTTGTTCTCTTGAATGGGTTGCTTAGGAGCATGATGAGCTTCCATCAAGCGTTGGACTTAATTTTCGAGCTCGATGAGGCGGCAGTCGGATGTACTCGGGACATCTTGAGGCAAAGAGATTGCCTTGACTGGCTTAGCGAATGATGGCTTAGCGAAAGCCCTGGTTCGGTTCCAACTTATGTTGTCATAGAGGGCGAGGTTTCTCTAATAATGCGCCGCATGGATTCTCGGCATTCTCTGTTCGCACGAAGCTCTTACCAACGGGGCCGATAGGTCATTGTTCTGTCTTGTGGGGGATTAACAAGGTCATCAAAAGTATTTGGACTTGGAGAAAGATCGATGCCATGATGATGGGACTTTTGTTGGAGTAAGTCCTTTAAAATGAGTTCATGCTTCAGAAAGATAATCTCCTGAGATGTTGTGGTGGAACATCAGGATGTGTTTATAGAGTTTTGCATTTTCTGATGGAAAGAATTGAGCAGAAAGTATGTATTTAGTTAGATGCTCCATGTGGTGTTGGATCATGCTGGAAGACGTTCAAGGACAAGTTGCAGAGCTTGATCGCGAAGGGAAAACTTTGAAATAAACGATGCGCGTTCTTTGCCATATTTGCAACATCCAAGGTCGTCGAGTGAGTCCACAAGTTTTAAGAACTCCTTGAGATGTTGGTTGGATCTCAGTACGAAGTGTGTGGAATATAGAAATCAGTTTTTGGCACCAAAATGGATGGTAGATTTGTCGGTCGTAGATGGCATCACATTGTTCGCGGAGCATTCTGGGAGGTCAAGTGGTGTTCGCGTATTTAAGCTCCTCGTGGCGTAAGTCTGGAGTAAATCGCAGGAGTATCGGATTACATCGTCGCTGTCTTTCGCGGCAAAGTGCTTGGTGGTTGAGACAGAATGATGTTACGCAAAACAAATAACATCAAAGAAAGATTGACTACAAGAAAGAGTGCTAATATAACTAAATTATATTCTCACTTGAAGAGGTTTCAAGCGAGGTAGATCAAGTTAAATATGGTCGGAACCTAACTATTCCTAGGCTAGCGGCGCCGCAAAAGATCTTTGGATGTGTTCGGGGTTTGTAAAGATCGCTTCGAACCAAGAGTCTTACAATCCTCTAGGCAGTATAAACTTAATCGTTGCTGTGTAGTATAGCAAGGAAATCGGGGGTTGTTATCGTTCTCTATGAGAATTGGTTGGGCAAGACTTGATCACAGTTCTACACAAGAGGTCTATCGGTGGTTGAGAGAAGATTTTTTTGTTATTTTTATGTTTTGTATGAAAGAAAATGGTAAATATCATTTTAAGGGTTGGTTTGTTTAACTAATTTAAAATAAATATAATATATTCTGGTTATAACCGTATGATAAAAAGATGGTATTTATTAATCATGTATATCTCTTTTAGATTTGTTTCCTCTATATCTGTTGCTATGTGTCACACT
The DNA here is from genome assembly GCA_026074375.1 of Tanacetum coccineum. NCBI lineage: Eukaryota > Viridiplantae > Streptophyta > Magnoliopsida > Asterales > Asteraceae > Tanacetum > Tanacetum coccineum. The sequence goes on from BQNB010002349.1 coordinate 112,171, forward strand.
TGTGAGTGGCATCTGTTTGTTGAATTATTTCCTTAGTCATGGAGGAATTTAAACGAACCACTGTCTATATAATGATTCGTTTTGCAACGTGCACAAGTAAGGTCGTATGAAGACTTTACAGCCTATGGAGTTTATTAAATATGCCATTGAAATATCTTAAGAGGGAAAACCATATTGGGGTGTAAGGTAGAATGCAAGAGCTTGGTGTTGTCAGGGGTGTATGCCTTTTTTAACACGTGTGTTTCAATAGTGTTCTCTGGATCGCCAATTTATATCTTGATGGTTAGTTTTCTAAGAGTTCTAAGTGCGCACACTCATCACAAGAAAAGCAACATATAAAGTGGATGTACGAAGATCTAAAGGGTTGTTCATACGCGAATCCTAGAGTTGTAAACTACAAAAGGAGTTTAGGTTTAGTCCTAGCTATGTTCTATTAAGAGGTACATATGTCAAGGACAATACATGAGTAGAATGATGAATGATTTAAAAGATATGATACAATCTTGTTATTGATTTAATAGCATTGATGTTCAAGGGTCAGTTACTTTGTGGCTCCTGTGAAGAGAACGGTAAAGTGGGCGCGTAGAATAACTGGTGTTGTCTCCAATAAAGTTGAGTACTCAAGTTACACAGTTTTAAAACCTCTTAAAAATCAGTTTGTATTTATAAGAAAAGTCGACGGGCGCGACGGGGGTCGCTTTGGGAAGCTGTGAGTGATGTCGTCATCTGTCGATGATTTAGATCATCTTTAAGGAGGGCTTACCGTTTTGGGAAGCCGTAAACAAAAAGCCTTGACGCCTAGATCACTTGTTGCCAATCACGACCGGTGGTCGCTGATATATTGCCGAGCCATGTTTCCAAAGCTTTATATGTGGGGGTTCTTTTCAAGATACTTGGTGTAGAGCCCTAGTCTTGTCCGTTTCTTCTCTAAATGAGCCCAAGTCACGTGTATTTCTTTCAAATACCATCCAAGTGTTAAAAATCTAAAAATAAACAATTAAGCACATAATCTGGGCATATTTGCATGATTTAAAGGGTTAAATGACCCTGAAATAGTGTATTAAATAACACCTCATTATATTAGCAGCCTGGTCCATGATAATATTAGCCACGGAAATCCCCATAAGCTTACTTTTATTCATGTTAATCCTTAACCCCGAAGCTCGATAAAAACAATCCAACACCTTAACAATAATACCGATGTTTGAGTCACTCCATTGTCCCATGAAAATTGCGTCATCCGCCTAAAAAAGGTGTGAAAGTTGAAGAGACGTGCCCATGGAAATACCTCTAAACATACCAGCATCCACCACTCTTTGAAATGAAATATGGAGACTTTCCATAATCAAAATGAACAAGAATGGAGAGAGCGGATAGCCATGCTTAAGGCCTCTGTGGAACTGAAACACGCTAGTTGGGCTTCCATTCACAATAACCGATCCTTTTGATGAATTTAGACAACTCTAGATCCATCCACGCCATCTATCCCCAAAACCAAAATTCTTTAAGACATCATCCAAATAATCCCATCGAACCGAATTATAAGCCTTCTCGAAGTCGACCTTGAAAATCATCATTTGTTTCTTCTTCTTTTTACACTAATGAAATAATTCATTTAAAATGAAAGGGCCATCTAGGATTTGCCTGTTAGCAACGAAAGCCGATTGAACTTCATTTACAATATCCCCCAAAACAACCACAAGACAGTTAGCCAAAATCTTAGCGATAATCTTGTACAAGCTTCCTATTAAGGTAATAGGTCTGAAATCTTTTACCATATTAGCATTATGGGTTTTCGGAATTAACACGATAAAAGAGGAATTACCAGCTTTTGAGAACGTCCCATGTTGGAAAAAATAGCGAACAACATGCTCCACATCTTTCTTCAGGAAACTCCAATACCGACGGTAGAAACCAAATGTGAATCCGTCTGGACCAGAAGACTTATCAATCCCACAGTCCCACACTTCCCTCTTAATTTCATCATGAGACACATCTCATTCCAAATCAATCTGTTGTTATATGTTCAGCTTATTAGGAAAGTCTATATCTAGTTGAAGATGAGGAGCTTCAGTTTGGTCAAATCGGTTAGTAAAGTGAGATAAAAACTCACTCTTCACCAAACTAGGAGGGTCGATCCATGTGCCGTCAACCAAGATACCACGAATAGCGAGTTGGCTTCTTTTTTGTTAAGAATTCCATGGTAGTATTTTGAGTTCTCATCTCCCTCAATTGCCCATTTGATTTTAGCCTTTTGAGCCACCTCCATTGAAGCGAGCTTTTCTATATCATGTAACGATTTGGTAACTAAGAGTATTTTATTAAGGACCTCAGAATCACCTTCTCCTCTATCAAGTAATAAGTCAATCTCATCTAACTCCCTTTTAGAATACTCTTATGATTACTGGAATTATCCTTCTTAGACTTTATCCATGTGCAGATCTTTTCTTTAAGACATTTCAGTTTTTTCATTAACTTTGATATATCATTGGAATTTATCACGTGCGCTTCGTTCTATGTTCTCTCCACAAAAGTATCAAAGCCCTCAATTTCAAACCAATAATGATAAAATCTAAAAGGAATGGGGCCGTAGTCAAAATGAGCTTCACGCATTAAAATGAACCGATGATCAAAAAGATATCAGTCCAGAGTAGTTGCATAAATCTTAGGGCACGAGCTCATTAAGTCTTCAGAAATAAGGAAGCGATCAAGTTTGCTGATTTTGTTAGTCGATTTATGACACCAAGTAAAAGAACACCCACCTAAGTGAACCTCTTCCAACCCCGCATCCGAAATGAACGAGTTGAAAGCATTAGCACATTGCATAATAAATATGGAACCATACCTCTCAGCTTGTGTACGAACTTTATTGAAGTCACCCATGATCACCACTTCGCCGTTCTAGTTACCAATCACGACAGTGAAGTAATCCTATAACATCTTCTTTTCAGATAACTCTTGTGGAGTATAAATTGAGATAATAGGAAGCTTCTTTCCATTAGGAATCCATTCTCCTCTAATCATAACAAAGTAATCAGAAACCATGGAGTTACTTTTAAGAAACACCCTCGGACCCCACACACAAAGAATACCACCCGAATAACCAACAGAGGGACTATAAACGTAATCAAAAGTGAAATTACCCCAACACAACTTAATATTGAACATTTTGACAGACTCCATTTTTTTTCTTGCAAAGACATAAAGTTCACCTTGTTGATATTACATAACTCCTTAACCCAATCTTTTTTAGCCCTTTGGGCGAGGCCTTGGATATTCAAAGACATAAAATTCATCTATGATTCTCATTTGCTCTTTGAGAACCAATAATTTCTTCAATATTTTTCAAACATCCCTTTATATTATACCTCATGATTTTGTCCGACCTTCACCAAGTCTTCCATTACTTGTAACATTGAGGCTCCTGTACGTGGTAATTCGGGTTTTTTAAAATGACCAGAACATATGGATTACTCCCTATCTTCCTTCTAATTATTTATAGGACGAGACTTACTTATTTCAGAATCTACTTTTCCTTCTTGAATATTAAAATTGATCCACGCATCATGTCTTATCGTGCCTTATCACGTTTTTTCACTTTTCATCTCACGTCACGCCTTAAGCGCGCGCCTTAGTCTATTGCGTGGCGTGGAGGTCACGCCTCACGCCTTTACGAGGCCTTAGCGGCACCATGGCGTGCCTTTTAGAACCATGATTATATCACAACCCAACAAATTCGAAAAGGTTAAGCTTATATGTTGTACATTATGCAATAAAGGTTGTATATTTTTGTGTGACTAGTATTTTATTTTTTGCCATATTTATACTTACTCTGTTTCATTTCAAAACCATTTAGTTCCCTTTCTTACTACTTTTAGTAACATAAACCCTCCTCAGAGGGGTCTCGGAAGGGTGTGCAAGAGGCACAGTCGCACAGGGCCTCCACTTAAACAGGGTCACATTTTTATTAGTTTTACATATAAATACATATAATATTAAACATATATGAGGCAATAAGTATAAAGTCTTAAAATGGCCAAAAACCAAAAAAAAAAAACCCCCCCTTGTTTTTTTCTCTTAAATTACAAATATAATGGGGCCTCTTAGTTGGCTATTGCCTAGGCCACCAAAAAATTACAGAGACGGACGACTCTCCTCTATTACTCGTACTCCGTATAAAATGGCTTTTTCTGCCTACTGTACCAACCATCATTACTGTATTATCTTGTGCATGTGACTGTATGAAACAAAAGTAAAAGCTACCCTTTTCATTTTATAAAGTAAGAGGGTGTTTTGGCTAAGCTTATGAGTTGGGCTTAGACTTATGTTATATAAGCGGCTTATGGCTTATATATCGTAAGCTTATAAGCCTACGTTGAGTGTTTGAATTAGCTTATATTTAGTAAGTTTATAACTTGATTCATTTTAAAGTGTTAAATGACTATAAGAGACATGTGTAGAAAAATATTAATGTTAAGTTATATATAATTGAGGGTAAATTTGTAATTTATAATGTAACATGTTATATAAGCCCAACCCACTTAAAAAAAACTCATATAAGCTTAGCCAAACACTTAGTTTGAGCTTATATACGACATATATAAGCTAATAAGCTCATAAGCCCGTTATATAAGCTTAGCCAAACACCCCCTAAATATCAAAACCCATTTGTTAAAAGCATCAAGAAACACACATTCTAGTTAAAAACTTGATTAAAGGTTATAATTTTAGGTGAAAATGGAAAAAGGGTCTTTAGGGGTTGTTGAGCATCACGAAGATGAGTTTACAAAGATGATTCTTTCATGGTCTCTTGATGATATACTCAATGAAGATCTCTACAAGAACAAGGTCTATTTGTTTTTACTATTTTTCTTTTAGCTACTTTTTAGCATTTTGTATATTATTTTGTTGTTGTTTTTACTGGGTTTGTGGGGAAAGGGTTCTAAAACCGTTTGGTTAGGCCACCTACATTTGAGTCAAAGACTCGTGCTAACTTGTTGTTTTTACCGGGTTTGTTGTTTTTAATGTTTTTTATCAAGTGTTTTTAACTGTTGGTTATTGTTTTATAGTTGTTTTTTGTGCTTGTTCTGTAAACCCTTGGTTTATGAAATGTTATGTCAGCTGAGAGGGTGTTTGGGATTGCTTATTGTTTCTACTGCTAGTGTTTGGATAGTCGAAACTGATTATTATGTGCTTTTTTGGATAAAAATTGCGTTTTACCTTTATATCCTTTTATATATACCGGTCCAAACGCTATTTCCTGAAGTGCTTATTTCTTAGCTTATTATTGCTTCTGTTTATAAGCACAAGCATTAGCAGAAAAAATAAGCAATCCCAAACACCCTCTGTGGGAAAGGGGGGGGGGGGGGGGCTAAAGAGCTGGGAGGGTGTGGAGTGGGGGGGGGGGGGGGGGGGGGGGGGGGGTGGTGGGGGGTGTGAGGGTGGCAAGGTTTTAAATGAAATGCTCTTGCTTCAGATCTTTATGTGGCTATTTATGTAAAGCAGATATGCACTTTTTTAATGTTTGGATGAAACTTTATATATTTTGATGTAAATAAGTACTTTAAATAAGGAGCTGCCACTTTGAAATTGGCGTTCCCAACCCAAACAACCCCGAGACTTTAAAAATCATTAAAGTTTTTGAAGTCAATATAGATATCTACGTTACATGAATATAAGCTATAAATTAATCAACTGGATCTTCATAGTAACAATTTGGTACTGTATTTTTGTATGACTATACAAATGAACTCCATAAAAGGATTCATTATATCTGATGACTTGCTGCATCATTTGTAGGTGCAGAGCATACCACTTACTTTTGAGTCAGAAGAACACTATTTTGGTTCTTTTGTTTATCCCTTTAGTTAAGGAAAGCACCGATCCGAGGCTGTGCTTCTCTTCCATGGAGATCATTGCATCAGTCTCCATTTTTTGCTGATATGTTATCTTTTAACGAATCCACAAGTGATGAAAACAGGGTCTATGATGTTATTGTTGGTCCTTGGAAAAAGCAGTATAGTAAACGTGGTAGAGATGATTACGATACTTTACCTGGAGATCTGTTTCTTTTAGTAGATGGGAAACCCGAATCTGTTTCTGATTTGAAGTGTGTAGGAAGAACATGGGCTCTTGCAATGGTCAAAAGCAAGGAAGATGATAGCACATCTATAAGAGTAAAGACTGCACAACCAATTGAATTCCAAGACGGCATGCTTGCAGTTTTTTTAATGAATGTAACAAGTCAGAAAAGAATATGGAATTCATTGCACGTGCATAGAAATCTTGATATCATCAAAGAGATTATTTACCCTGACTTCAAGGTGAGAAACTAGTTAAATAGGATTTTCTTTTGTTTAGTAAAATTAATGTTTTTAATTACTAATATGTTGTTTACAGGTTAAGGAGAACTGCAATATCTGCTCTTTTGGTTATGATAATATTTTATCTCCAAAATTTGATCCACATCTGTTGCTTAATCTGAATGAATCCCAGAAGACAGCAGTTAGGGAGGCCCTTTGTAAAACGCAATGTTGTCATACTTCATCTGTGGAACAGATATGGGGACCACCTGGAACGGGGAAAACATTGACAGTTGGTGTTTTGCTTTTCATCCTTTTGCAAATGAAGCAAAGGACTCTTACGTGTGCTCCGACGAATGTGGCTACACTACAATTAGCCTCACGCATGCTAAGCTTGGTAAGAGAATCATCTAAAACTACAATTGCATGTGGCGATTCTTTCTGTTCAGTTGGAGACTTGCTCTTGTTTGGCAGCAAGGAGAGATTAGAAGTTAGTACTGAGATTGAAGAAATCCATCTCGAGCATCGGGTAAAGAGGATTGCCGAATGCCTAGGCCCAGTGACTGGTTGGAAGCATTGCATAAGATCGATGATTGATTTATTAGAAAATTGTGTTTCAGAATATTATAGTTTTATAGAAAATGAATTCATGAAAGATAAGCAGCTTAGAAATGAGAATGAAGATAAAAGAACAATGTTGGAAATCAAATCATTCAGTGCGTTTGTGCAAGAGCGATTCAATTCTCTTGCACCGTCACTTAGAAGGTGCATTCTTACATTTTGTACTCATATCCCGAGGAATTTCATGGGGGAATCAATTTTCCAGAATATGATATCTCTTTTAGATAATATAAGTTCTTTGGAATCATTGCTGTTTCATAAGAATCTGGTTTCGGAAGAACTTGAAGACCTCTTCAATTTAAAACCATCGCAAGATGATTTTGTTAAGTCAAGGGAAATGTCGTCCATGGGTTCTATTAGAGCCATGTCTTTATCTGTTCTAAGAACTCTTCAAATATCACTTGAAGGACTCGCTCTTCCATGTTTTTCAAAC